>VZTL01078188.1:38409-97662 GCA_013400535.1 Scopus umbretta
TGCCGGCGCGGCGGCGCTTGGGGCCGGGCACGGCCGCCACCTCCGAGCCATGGCCCCGGCGCTCCTCCGGCTCCTGCTGCTCCTGCTCCTCCTGCTGCGGGCCCACGGTGAGCGTGGGGCGGGCGGGCGTGGGTCCCCGGCAGGACAGGCAGCCCCACAGGCAGCCGTGCTCCGCCGACGGGACGGGCGCCAAGTTTTGGGGGCGCAGGGGAAAAGCCCCGCGGCCCCCGGGGCAGGGGGAAGGGGGGTGTCATCTGCCGTGGGGCAGGCTTGGAGGTACCCGGCCAGGGTGGCCGTTCCCCGCCAGAATTAAGGGCACGGGTGGGAAGCGGCACGGGAGGGGATGCGCAAGGCGGGAGCTGGGTGCGGGGTGGCTTTTCGGGACGGCTGGCAGCTCGGCGGGGTCTCGGCCGCTGTGGCTGCCAGGCTGAACCCCGGGGTCTGCGGGGGATTCGGCGGGCATCGCCGGCGTGGCCTCCCCGCGCCCGCTCGAGGGCGAAGGATGGAGCAAGGGGCTTCGAGGCGCAGGCTCGCCTCGGCCAGCTCCGCTCTCAGCCGGCCCCATGGCGGAGGGATGCTCTGGGTGACCTTTGCCCCCCGCCGCCACCGCCGCCACGCGCGGATGGGGTGCCCACCCTTATGTAAAGGCACCTCGGCGAGGGGGCTCCTGCGGGCAAGGGGAAATTTGTCACCGCCAGCCTGCGGCGTGCTGGCGGGGGGGGGACCGGTGACTCAGCCGGCCGAGGGGGTGGTGACGAGTCTCCTGGCTCCCACTCGGGGTGTCGTGGGCGAGGGCCGCCAGGCACCCGACGACGACGGAGCGCCCTGCTCGGCCAGCCGCCTCGCCGGAGGCGCCGCTGCCCGCGGCTGACCCCAGAAGCACGGGCACGGCTGCGGCGCAAGCTCCCCATTCGGGGCTCCTGGGGAAGGTGAAGGGTTTACCGCAGAAATGTCTCCCTTCTGACATAAAAAAAAAAAACAAACAAAAAAACCAACAGGGTGGGAGGAGGGCTGCGCCCGCCTAGACACCAGCCCTTCGCCAAAGCACAACCCCTGTCAGCTGCCAGGGTCCAAGTCACAAACCGTGTCATCAAGACAGGGAGCTGAAAAACTTCGTCTGTCTTTATGCACCAGGGTCTCAGTAGGGTTTTCCAGCCTCAAAGGGACCCCCTCACCCGTGGGTGATGCTGAGCACCCTGTGGGCACTGGGGCTGAAGCATCCCTGGAGTTGCGTTCCCAGCAGGGAACTTCAGGACTGGCTATTTTGGCTCTTCCCTGCACCTTCACGTCGGCCACTTCCCTTATCCCCTGACTCGGTTGTTTCTGGGCATCCCCACTCAAAGCCCTTTGACTTTCCCCAGGCGCTGCTGCCGGGCTGGAGGAAAAGCTCACCCATGTCGAGAAGTACGAGGCAGTGACGCCGCGCAAGGTGCTGGCGCCTCGGGGGAAGAGGGACATCCCTGCGCCACCAGTGAGTAGAGTCGCCTCCCAAATACTGGCTCGGCATAGCCGCCCTCGCTGCCTTGCAGAGTCCGGGGTGCGTGTTGCAATCAGCAGACCCCCTTGGCCCACGACTGGCCTTGGAGCTGGACCCCTTGGCCCTCAGTCCACCAGTGGGCTCAGAACTGGACCCCCTTGGCCCACCACTGGGCTTTGGAGCTGGACCCCTTGACCCTCAACCCATCACTGGGCTCAGAACTGGACCCCTCAGCCCACCACTGGCCTTGGAGCTGGACCCCTTGGCCCTCAGCCCATCACTGGGCTCAGAACTGGACCCCCTTGGCCCACCACTGGGCTTTGGAGCTGGACCCCTTGACCCTCAACCCATCACTGGGCTCAGAACTGGACCCCCTTGGCCCACCACTGGCCTTGGAGCTGGACCCCTTGACCCTCAGCCCATCACTGGGCTCAGAACTGGACTCCTTGGCCCACCAGTGGGCTCAGAACCGGACCCCCTTGGCCCACCACTAGGCTTGGAGCCAGACCTCCTTAGCCCTGTGCCAGAAGAATGAGCTGGTGGACATTTTTCTTGCATTGCTTCCATCCCAGAGGATGGAGACCCTGAAGTAGTTGATCAGATCAGGTTTCCTGGACTGTTTTGGGTCAAAATAGGAAATGCAGATAGCAGGGTGGACTCTTGGAGAGGGGGGGCTGTTTTCTCCAGTGTTTTCTTTGGAGACATTACCCAGCGGTGCCACCTCTTGCAGCCTTGCGGTGATCTTGTGACATCTGGTCTTTGCTTAAGGAGGTATTTGCAAAGCCTCATTGAGCTGTAAGCACTTTTCTTGCTGTGTTTTGCTGAAGTTGGGGTTTTTTTTTTCATCCTTTGGGACAGGGAAACAAGAATCAGAAAGTTGCAGAAACCCACATGAAAGAAAGCTAGTGCTATTTTTCTTGGGAAACCAAGTAATTTGGGGGAAGGAATGGGGTTTGACTCAGGATTTTTGAGCACTTGGGGTTGACGTCCATAGGATGATGGCCTTGACCTCAAAGATGCTTTCCTCATTGCCTTAAAGTGAAATTCAGCCAAATATGTGGATTCATTTTCTAAGACCAAAAAGCACTGACTTTAGCACCTGATGAGATGGAGGGGCTGGGGACATTTATTTTCTAGTAAACTCTTCGTACAGCACGTTCATCTGTGATTCAAACCCTTTCTGATAAACTAGATTCAAAAACACTCCCCGAAAGCATCTGTTTTCTCCGCTCTAGAAACCTAAACTTGTCCACGAGATAAACATTCCCCAGGCTATTTAGAGACACCATCTGTGCTGGGCGCGCCAGGCGGCTCTGCACTGATCCCCCCGGAAAGGGGAGCTCACCCATCTCGGGGTGACTCTGCATTCCATGGCACGGGAGAAGACATCCACCTTGAGCTGTGTACTTTGGGACAGCCGTGGGTAGTGTCTGCTGGGTGGCACCTGGATTCGGACTTGGATTGGGTGGTCCTTGGACCTCCCAAACATGCTGTGTTGAGGGTGTGAGGTCTCCTGCCTTTCAAGTCATTTTCCTCCTCTTCCACAAAAGTTGGGTTTGTTCTCCCGATACCCTTGGTGGGCAGGAGGTTCTCAACAAGCCTTGACCACCACCAAGGCCCTCTTTGAAGTGGAGACAGGTAGCTGGATGGGCATTTTCTTCGTCAGCTCCTCCTGTGGCTTTGCATTAACAGTCTCTGGCTGGGATAAGCACGGGCCAAGAGCTGGTTCCTGGGTCAGAGTGGTTGGGACACATGTGATGGTCCAGCAGAGCATCTGCCAGGTGAGGTTTGAAGCAGAACAGGTCCCCTCTGGCTTTGCTTAAATCAGAATGTTCAGCCCTGTGGACAGGGTGGAGACCTGAGTCCTGCAGCACAGGATGTCCTGGGCTGCCAGCCTTCCCAGAGGCCATGGACTTCTCCTCCCACCCACCCTTAGGAGGGGCGTGACAGGACATATGGCAAACCTGGGTTTTTCATGGAAAGGGACCCTGAAAAAAGAGCAAGAAGGGCCTTTGGAAAGATTTATAGTTGCACGCTCTTGATTGCAGAAGTGACATCTCTCTCATCCCCATGCTCCAGCATTTCAAAATGCTGTATGGAAATGGGAGGGTCGTTTCCAGCCTGTGTAAGACCCTGTGTTGCAAAGCTGCCGGCTTCTCCCCAGTGCACCTGTACTTGCACATCCCTGCTCATCTCCCCCACCGCGTCCCACAGCCAGTTGATGCAAGAGGCAAGTCCTTTGCCTGGGTGGAGGCAGCCCAGCTCCAGCTGGCCCAGCCTGGGGCTCCACAGAAGCAGCAGGATGTTGCAGAGCGAGTGGCGGGGCCAGATGGAGCAGGAGCAAGGGACAGTGGTGGCCCAGTGACCTGCCTTCTTTTCCTCTTCCTCTTGTGCTGCAGTTCCTCTGATACATGGCATGGTGCAATGAGTCCCATCCCTACTCTCCTAGTGAGACCTGTCGCCGCTTCCCACTGGGGGAAGAAATACCCTTATGCTGGGGTGGGATGGTGGCATGATGTCCTGATCCTCCTCTAGCTCTCGGGGTCTCTTAGTAAGACCAGCTGGAAAAAATCCCTCCTGTCTGTGTGCTGTGGCCATGGCCCTGCTTTGCTTGCTCAGCACGGTCACGGGGTTAGCAGGGCTCGGGCAGGGGCAGGGCTGAGCTGCCTGCACTTTCAAAGCCTTCCCATCTGGAGCTCTTGCAAAGCCCATGCTAATAAGGAAGGGGGTGATTCAGAGAAGCTTTATCAGGACTTTTTTTTTTTTAACTTGCCCTGCGGTTGTCTCCAAGAGACGGTGAGACGGTCCCTGACCCACCACCCCCTTCCAAGTGCTTTCCTGCCGTTTCTTAAAACCTCTTCTGGCTCCGGCGCTGCCAACAATAACAAAGCATCGCTTTGTTGGCGGACATGGAATGGGACGGATACATCAGGCAGGAGACACTGTTCATAAGAGGAGAATTTTCCGGGGACCTGTGAGCACCCCTGCATGCCGGCGATGTGTCCGCCTGCAGCCGGGGCTGCCTGGATGCCTGGCAGGCTTGTTGTAACCTGCTCAGCATGGGGAGATGATGTTTTGTGGCTGGCAGCCCATCGCTTCAGATTGGAAATGCAAACTGGGTAGAATTGAGGGTGACTGGGTGACGGGCAAACCGTCTTACCTGGCCCCACTGGCACTGAGTCAGCAGGACTTTCCGCTCAGTCCCAGCCCCTGCCAGGTTCAGATCATCCCCCTGGGAGCACTGAGCCATCGTATGTCAGCAGGTGCTGTCATCCTCCCCAGGGAGAGGCCCCACACCTCATCCAGGAGGAATGCTGGCCCTGCAGGAGACACTTGCTTTGCCTTTTGCACAGCTCTCCACCCCGGGATCCCATAAGAGCTGAGGATGTGCCCTCAGGAGAGGTCTCTGTGCTGCGGTGGTGGCTGAGGAGCTCCCTGGTGCCAAGGGTGCAGCCTGATATGGGGCACCGTGCAAGGGATCGTCGCCTCTCTCAGTGGCCCCGGTGGGACAGGACCTCTATTGGTCTGTGGCCCAACCTGTGCAGGTGGACATCCCAAGACATCCCAGAGGGAAACACTTCTTCTGGAGGGACATCACCAAACCGTCTTCTAGAGGGGGTTCAGGGCTTGGCTAGGCTGAGGCACAGCCGCCCTGATACAACCACATTGACTGGTGGTTGGACCTGAGATGCCTTGAGGTCCCTTCCACCAGCACTAGGGTGATGCTTATGGAATCTGGCACATGGCGATACTAAAATCTACCCTCAGTAGCAGACGAGAACTAAGATAAGGTTATTCTCTTAACCATGATGTTGCATGTTAGATCAGTCAGAGATAAGGAAGTCTCTGCTAATGAGAGTCGTTGGGCACTGGGGATCTTTGTGGCTCAGCCTGTGAGTAAGTGCTGAACTCAGCCCCCAAAAAAGGAGCTTTGTGTTTGATGAGTAGGAAACCTCAGTTTCTGGCACAGCCATCTGCAGCCATGTGTCAGACACGGGAAACCAGACTTTGCTGACTCTGTTTCATTGCTGGTGACCTGTGCTTTATCTCAGGATGTGCTGGGAATTTGTGTTATTACCCTCATGCTTTCTTTTTTCTCTTCTGATTTCCTGTGTCTTTGCTGGATGCCTCCAGGGTGAGCAGCCAGGCTCCCTGTCCCACAGCCGCCTTCCAAGGAGGCGCATGCAGGCCTCCATCCCCTTTCTGGGCAGGTCCTCTCTTCTGTAGCTTTTGCTCCTGGTGACGGTGGGTTTGTGCTGTTGTCTGTCTTTCATGCAGAGCATCTATCCAGATCGTGTCCTCTACAGCATCCATGCCGAAGGCAGGGACTACATCCTGCAGCTGGAGAAGAACAAGTGAGTGCGGGTGGGCACAGCGGGACGGCCGGGAGGAGGCTCGATTCCCAGCCTTGCCGTGAACATCACTTCTCCAAGGTCCAGCATCACCACGCCGGCGATCTAAGCCCTCAGCCCCGACCCTCGCTAGCAAAATATCACATTTTTTTCCCTCCTTGCCAAACCCACCCGGGAAGGTCATGGGCCCACCATACCCAACCTGACAAAACTTATACCCAAAGCTTTCCATCCTCTCCCTAAAACCGGGGTCATTGCTGATGCTTGTTCCCCATCCTGCAGGGAGCTGCTGGGGCAGCACTACACTGAGACGCACTACTTGACCGACGGCACAGAGATCACAGAGAAGCCAGACATTCAGGTACGGGGCTGGCTACGGGGAGAGCAGTTTTAACTCTCCTGTGGGGTCCCACTGTGCCGATAGCTGGTGCAGAACCCTTTACACCTCTCCTCTCTCTCGGCGGCAGGATCACTGCTTCTATCAGGGTCATGTGCAAGGATACGCCAACTCAGCAGTGAGCATCAGCACCTGCAGCGGGCTCAGGTAGGACCTCCAACTCCCCCGGGGCACTGCAGCTGGCCGGAGGACAGCATCAAGCCTGGCCTTGGTTCACGCCACGGCGCTGCTCCTGGCAGACGCGGTGCCGCGTAATGGTGAGCCGGTGTGACCATGTCCTGGCCAGCCGGAGTTGTGCTGATGGAGGGAGAGCTCAGCTTTCCCCTGAGGAAGAGAAGAAGACATCCCTCTTCCTGCTGGCAGTGGGAGTGCTGACTGCCCTGGCTTAGTGCCCAGCAGGAAGGGTGCGTGGCGTTTTGCAGCTAAGTCTGCTGGTTTTGGGGGGTTGACTCATGGCATGGGATGAGACTAGAAACCTGCGCATGACAGGAGGTCTGGGCAGGAGTGCTCTCCCTGGGCAGCAAGACATGGCTTGTCCCGGATCCGTCCTCTCTTCCCAGGGCAGACTGGATGAAACTCACCCCAAGTGCTGCAGCCAGTGGCACAAATGTGTGCTCGTGGTGATGCACCAGCCAGCATCTCCTCTGGGCCATGCCAAGCTCCTAGAGCTGATGGCCGAGTGCCTTTCCAAAAGCAAAGGAAACCATACGGTGCATCAGGCCAGCTGTGTCTCCCTCTACCCACTGTCTGCTGGCCATGCTGGTGCTCATTCCTCAAAAGCTGCCTTGGGTCTACCTGCATTTAATGGCAGAAAGCATCCTTGCAGAGTAACCCAAGCCACCAGGTCCATGCAAGTTTGCTCAGTTTGCCATGCAACATTCATACTCTGCTGTTCTCTTTCTTTTAAGATCAGCTGGCAGCCAGACATTGCAAGAGAGCAAGACAGAGAGGAAGGGGGTCCCTTGCAGGGGGACGTATGAGGAGGACGGGCAGTCCCTGGAGCACTGAGGGACCTGCAAACACCCGTTTGCAGGAGAAACACCCGTTGGAGCTGTGTGGCAGCTATCTCCTCACTTTGAGAGCAGGGGTTGTGTCTGCGGAGACCTTGGCTTGTGGAGCTAGTGCATCCATGGGACACTTGATATCTTTATAGTAGGAGGACAAGGTGTGCAAGGGCAGGACAGGATACAGACAGGGCACGTGGGCCACCTTACGGAAAGCATCTTGAAGGCCAGAGCTGCTCAGCAGAAATGCTGTGTTAAACCTGGCCTGGCAGCGCTGGGCAGTTCTCCTTGCTGAACCCTGGGACATTTCTGCTGCCCGCAGTACAGAATACTCCCCTTGTGTCCAGCCACGGATGCCGTGCCATGGTTTGCTCCCTTTCAGCCCAGTAGCCAGTTTCCAGCCTCTCTAACAGCTGTTTTGTTCAACTGATGCTTCTGCAACCTCCAAAAACAAATGCTGTGGTCGTATTTCTTATTGCTCCCCATCTCCCGGCATGCCCCAGGTTGGCTCGGTCCTGCAGCACCTCCTTGATGTGCTCTTGGGCCAGGTGAGATTGCAGGGAAGACGCATCCAATCCCTGGCATTGCTGCAAGCTCTGGCACCCCGTACCTCTGCACAGTGATGTGGGGCTTCATGCTCCACCCAAGGGCTGCTTGGGGCTTTGCATTGAGTGTGGTTTCATGCACATTGCCAGAAGGACCTTACTGTCACCTCCTGCTAGTGACCTGTAGTCCATCCAGGCTGCCTATGAGAACCATGAAGGGGTAGGGTGGTTTCCTAGCTGGGATTTGGCAGCTGTATTTTGTACCACAGGCACTTGTGTGGGTACGTGTAGGGTCTGTCTCCGTCCTGCCGGATATGTTCCCAACCTGATGCCCACCCTCTCTCTTGGCAGTGGGTTTTTTCGAGTAAATGAGACCACCTTCCTGCTGGAACCCCTGAAGGAGGATGCAGCCGGCCGGCATGCAGTGTACAGAGCAGCTCACCTGCGGGGGAAGCGTGGCACATGCCGAGAGTCTGGTGCCACCCTGGAATATGACCACGAACCGAAAATTCCCGCAGCCATGAAGCTCTACCGCTGGGTTAAGGATTGCTTTGCTTCTTTTCCATGTAGCTGAGTTTGCAAGAGCCTAGGTCTTGTGAAGTCCGGGATAGGAGTGAGGCCACACCGCATCTCTTGGTGATGCTCCTCTCCCACACATTGTTGGTTGGGTACCCAAACACGGGTTACTCCCAGTGGCCTAGCTCCTGGTAGGAACAAGTCCTTAGATCCTGTACCATTAGCTGGAGCATCCTCCCACCCCATGAGCTCCGTGATGACCACAGAGCCTCTCTCATGCCTTATCCCAGTAGCAAGCTTGGGTTTTTCCTTGTGTATTGGAAGATGTCTGAAACACTCAGCAAAGTAACATCAGAAAGCAGAGCTAGAAGACCTGCTAGCCTTGAAGAACATTGGAAGATGCCTCAGGATCCCACACATCCCACAGGAGGGTCAACCGCAGGGCTTGGCAAGCTACAGAGCTGAGCCCTTCTTTGCACTCACTTCCTTCTTCCCTTCCAGAAATCAGCTCCGTTACACAAAGGTCCCCGATATGTGGAGCTGGTCCTGGTCGTGGACAATGAGGAGGTAAGCATGGCAGCGGGCAAGCTGGTGCCTGCGTTTTTGCTGTCATCCACTGCAGTGAGGAGGTCGAAGCCAGCCTGGAAATTTCTCTATGTCCTTCCCATAGTTCAGGAAACACGCGAACTTGCGCACAGTGCAGAACCGCATGAAGGAAATTGTGAACCACGTTGACAAGGTGAGCCCAGGGGTCTGGATCTGCCCTCCCTGCCCCACAGTGCCAGCACAGGCATGAATGCGGCAGAGGAGAGATTGGTATGGGTAGGATGATGGAGCTGGAGCTGATCTCAAACCTGTAGGTGGGCTGCTGCAGGGTGGCCAACTCCCTTGGCCAACAGGGTGTGGGAAGTGGATGTGACAAGCAGCTCAGCCCTGTGTCCTCAGGAGCATGGGCTGGCTGCCTCGTAGCTGTCTCATAAGGGAAAGGGGGAGAAATTTCTTCTTGTAACCCCAGGAGCATGTCTCACAGCCACTCTCAAGCTGGAGGGGCCGGTGATGGGTGGATGCTGTGCACCAAGGAGGGGTTTCTGCTTGCCTTGCTTCAGCCTCACTCCTTGGTTGGTAGCATGGGAGCAGCATCCCAGCCTTCACTGGCCAAAAGGGAGCCCAAAGGTCCGGGGTAAACCCTGTCTGCACGGTCAGCCCAGCTTGTGTTATTTATTGAGGGGTGACAGAGCAGACATTGCACAGTGAGCTGGGGTCCTGGGCTTGTTTCTGGTTCCCCAGGGGAGGTGGGACCTTCCCTCTGCTCATGCAGCTCAAATCCAAGCGCTGTCTCTGGGCTGTCTCCCACCCCAGCTTTATCAGCCTCTTCAACTGCGGGTGGCCTTGATCGGCTTGGAGGTGTGGAGCCACAAGGACAAAATTGTGGTCAGTCCTAACCCGGAGGTGACTTTGGACAACTTTCTCCAGTGGCGAGAGGCAGAGCTGCTGCGGAGGAAGCCACATGACAATGCCCAGCTGATCACGTAAGGACGGGGGGGCTGCCACGTCACCATCCTTGCAGCCCTGCTGCTGCCCAGGCCACATGGCCACAGTGGCGTCTCAATCCCACAGGGGCATAGACTTCCACGGCACGACTGTAGGGCTCGCCAAGAAGCTTGTGATGTGCACCAGGGACTCGGGCGGTGTCAACCAGGTGGGTCCCGCTGCCCGGGTGTCCGCCGGGAGGGCAGCAGCAGTCCCACGGGCTGCACTCCCTGCACTGTATTTTCCAGAGCGGGTCTCACCTCCACTGGTCTCCAGCTATCCCTCTCCGCACCCTTAGGTCAGGATCTGGTTCCTGATATCTCCAACCCTTGAGCGACTGACCCCCAGAGAAGTGTCAGGGCCGCAGGGGAAGGGTAGCTGTGAAGCCCAGTTGGGTGTCTGTGGAGGGCTCTGATATACCTGAGCTCTGAAGAGCCTCCCAAAGCAGCTCCATGGACACAGGGCTTCTCCCACCACCTGTGAGGTGGCTGGGACTTGGTTGGCAATTGCTCCTTGGCCAAGCTGGTTATGCTTCTCATCCCTCCTCAGGGAGGGCATCCTTTGCTGGAGCGGGAGCTATCAGCCATGGGACCTGTGTCTGTCCAGAACCACCACAAAGCATTGTTTCAGGGTAACCACTATATCTAAGCTCACTTACACCCCTGAGAGCCCAGTCTGGAGGCCTCTGGGAGCCATGAGACCAATTACAGCTTTTGTCTTCCTTTACCTCAGCATGGCAGCATTAGGGAACAAACTGCAGACAGCAGCAAGACCTGGCACTGAGTGGTTGAAGAGCTCCAGTGGGCCCCATGGAAAGCATTTGAACCACGCTGCAATTCTTGTCCCACAGGACCACAGCATGAATCCTATTGGCGCTGCATCCACCATGGCTCACGAGATGGGGCACAACCTGGGGATGTCTCACGATGAAGACGTTGCTGGCTGCCGCTGTCCTGTCCCCAAAGCTGATGGAGGATGTGTCATGGCAGCGAGTGTTGGGTGAGTGAAGGAGGAAGGGGAATATCCCTTGGGCAGCAAGTATCTTGAGGTGTCCTCCAGCACTGTCCTGACAGGGTGAAGCCTGTGAGACGGTCAGATCTGGGTGGACACTTCACGTGAAGCTGCACTTTGAAAGTCTGTTGGTGGCCCTCCAGCTTCTCCCTGGGCTGGTGGGTGTGAGGGCCTTCGGGCTCTCATCTCTGCTCATGACTGCCTGTTTTTGTGCCCCTTCAGCTTGGTTTACCCCAAGCTCTTCAGCCACTGCAGCGAGCAGGACATGTGGCATTTCCTCGGGGACCCCAGGACCAGCTGCTTGCTGAATGTCCCCAGGGCAGATGAGCTGTACGGGGGGCCAGTGTGTGGGAACCAGTTTGTGGAGCGGGGAGAGCAGTGCGACTGTGGCACACCGGAGGTAGGGATGCTCTCTGAGAGCCTGAGAAGGAGGGTGGGCGGGAGGGACCTGAGAACTGTCATTCGGACTCGGAAAAGTTTGTGCAAGCCTCTTCGCTGGACATTGTGCTTTGCAAGACTCATCTTCTTTATATTCCCGATGCTTCTGCTGAAAAATAACTTGGGGAGGATATTCATTAACTTGGATGTGTGCCCCTCGTTTCATGTAAGCTGGCTGTGATTTTAGCAGGAGCGTGCCTAGGAAGAGACAGACATCCCCCGCAGCGTATCCTCCAAAGAGGGGATCCAAGGAGGGGGACATTATGGCATGCTGTCCTTTCAAGAGCAGTGTTTGGCTTTTCCTTGTCCCTAGCGGCAGGGGAGAGATTTGAGACAAATAGCCAGGCGATGTCTCTGGGATAAATCCCTGGGTCACAGCCCTGCTCTGGGACCTGAAGGGATGCTCCCCTGATGCAGAGAGCACAGAGATCCTCCTGTTTTCTCCTTCCTGGAGATGTGCAAAGGGTGCTACCAGAGAGCAGGGGCCCAGGTCAGGCCCCATCTTCTGAAAAATCTCTTCTGGTCCTTTGATTTGACGTTGGCAATGGGGGTAAAGAGGCGGCAGGAATGGTTCACACCTGGGATGATGCTGTGGTTTTGCCCCATGGTTCAGCCTGTGGTGGCTACGCTGCCATTGGCACTTGGTGATGTGGCAACTGGGTCCCCCCAGAAAGGAAGGAAAGGGTCTTTCAGGGAGCCTTTGGGCGGTTTTCAGTCCCTCCCTGTCTCGCAGGAGTGCTCTGACCGCTGCTGCAATGCCACCACTTGCCAGCTGAGAGAGGGAGCCGAGTGTGCCCGGGGGGACTGCTGCCAGGACTGCAAGGTACTGCCTCTGCCGGGGGGGACCAGCTTGGCAGGGAAGGGAGCTGGCAGGTGCACAGTCCTGACCCGTGCTCCTCCGGAGCTTCTGGATAGAGGCAAGGTGTGTCCATAGCCTGCTGGAGAGCCTGAAGGACCTCTCTAGCAGCCTGCCCAGAGCCAAACGCACCCAATGGTTTGGTGGGGGAAAAATCACCTTTCCGTTTGATGCTCTCCCTGCATGGACAATCGGCATCTCGGGCGGGAGGTGGTTGGGAAGGTGAAGCAGCCTCTGTTTCTGGCATCCTGCAGCACAGTTCTATTAGGTTAGGTGCAGGTTGAAAGGTGTGGAAGAACTGGGCAATGTTCAGAAGAGGTCAGCATGGCCTATTCCTGATTCGGAAAACCAGCCTGCCTCTTCTGCTCCATTAAAGTGAAGAGTTACATGCATTGGTTCCTGCACACAGGCATAAGAAATACCTTGATGTGAAGAGACAGGGCTGGAAGAGGACCCTGGGGCAAGTCCAGAATGAGAGCAAAGCACAAGGTGTTGCCTGCAGGGAGAGACTTGACTATGGGAAGACCCAGTCCGAGGCCTGACGGTGTCTCTGTCCTGTGCAGTAGCTCAGTCAATAGCAAATGTCTTTGTGCCAGTGGCACAAGCTGCCATGTCTGGATCTGTGGGGTGCCGGGAGATCTTCCAAAGACCAGGGTGCTGCTGGGCTGTGGTGCCTCCATGGATCTGGGGATGCAAGAGCATCAAGGCAGTGCTGACATCCCCTTTTCTGTGCAGGTGAAGGTTGCTGGTGCTCTCTGCCGGGCCAGCAAGAACGACTGCGACCTGCCCGAACACTGCACTGGCCTCAACGCTGAGTGCCCAGAGGACGTCTTCCAGGAAAATGGCATCTCCTGCCAGAATGGCAATGGCTACTGCTACAACGGGGCCTGCCCCTCACATGGCGAGCAGTGCCGCACGCTCTGGGGTGCAGGTAGCTGCTCCCCCATCCTGCCCACCCTCCTTGCCCCACGTGCTGGGTGATGTGCCTGGAGTCCCAGCTCCTCGGGCTAGGGCATCGCTCAGCTGTGGTCCCCTCCTGCATCCCTAGCTGGGGTGCCGATGGTATAGCCACTGGTGCTGGCACTGCTGGCTTGCTGCGGGCTTTGGCTCTGTGTGATCCTTTCCATGTGTCCCGCAGAGGCCCAGGTGGCTCCTGATGTCTGCTTTAAGCACAACAGTGAGCAACACCTTCACCTCCACTGCCTGACCGAGTATGGCAAGCGGCCCTGCAGCCCCAAGTAAGGAGCTGGGGATGGGTTGTGGTGTCCAATGTCCGGTGATAGCACCATGGGGCCGAGCGAAGCTCCCCAGCCCCGTGCCACCCCCGCCGCTGCTGTTCATGGCTGCTTCTCCCACAGGGATGTGAAGTGTGGCACACTGCTGTGCCTGAGTGACAACACCAGCCCCATCCTCGGTGGCGGCTCCTACTCCCTCTTCTTCGGCCGCTTCAAGTGCAAGGCAGTCATTGCCAGCAACGACGCCAACGAGGTGGTGGCCAAGCTCAGGCTGGTGCCCACCGGTGCCAAGTGTGGAGAGGAGATGGTAAGCATGCTGGTGGCTGTGCTGGGGTGGCAGAGAGGGGGGGTGACCTCTGGCTGTGGGGACCCGGGGCAGTCTCAGAGCCCCCCTGCCTGCCCCCAGGTCTGCTACGGTGGGCGCTGCCAGAACCTCCTGGTCTACGGCAACAAGAACTGCTCGGCCAAGTGCAACAACCATGGGGTATGCTGTTGGATCGTCCTCCCCCAGAGCAGCCACGGGGCCCGGGCAGTGGTCCCGGTGCCTGTGGCGTGTCCACCACCCTGATGCTTTCCTCCCTCATCTCAGGTGTGCAACCACAAACGGGAATGTCACTGTGAGCCTGGCTGGGCAGCGCCCTACTGCGAGCAGAAGATTTCAGGGGTGGCAGCAGGTACGGCATCCCCTGTGTGTGGCTGGCACCAGCTCCTTCGGCCTGATGTGTGTGCCAGGGAGTGAGCCTGGGGAGAGGGTCGGTGCTATGCCATGGTGCTGGTGGGCACCGCGCCATCCCCATGGGGTGTCCCCGGCGCAAGGGTGCCTGTCCCGACACCAACTGGGTCTCCACAGGGAGCAGCGGCATGGTCTTGGCAGCTGTGCTGGCCGTGCTGGCACTCTCCGGCATCCTGCTCGGCGTTGGCATTGTGCTCCTCAGAGGCAAGGGGATAAGGCACTTCCAGAAAGGGTAATTCCCCCTCCTCTGCCCCGCAGCGGGGCTGAGCCACGGCTGCACAGGCTGAGCTCGGGGGGTGCCCAAAGCAGCCCCCCCCCATTGTTCCTGTGCCCCACAGGAGGACTTCCAGCAGGTCCGCTGCTGGCCTCGCCAACCCCCTCTTCCAGGAGGGAGGCCGGACACGACCCCCCCGCCGCCAGCTGTCCCACCACGACATCAGCCACCCCAACCTGCTCAGCAGCACGGCAGCCCCGCGAGACACCCGGCCCCTCGGGCCCTGCCGCCCAGCTCCGCAGGTAAGGGAGCTGAACAGAGCCCCAGCACGGGGGAGCCTTCGCGGCGTGGGCGGGAGAGCCGCCTCTCACCCTGTGTTTTGCTGACCCCACAGCCGCCAATGCCAGTCCCCCAGGTGACATCTCCAGAGTCTCCAGGAAGGCCCCTGCAGGTAACCACCCCTCCGAAAGCCACTGCCGCCTTGTGGTGGGGTGGCCTGTCCTTCCCGCAGCCCGGGGCCGCTCCCAGGCAATCCCGCCTTGGCCTGAGCAGCCCCAGACATGTGGGGCACATCGCCGGGGTGCCCCAGGCAGCTGATGACTTGGGAGGAAGACCCTTCCTCTGCCCCCTGTCCCCCTCCAGGTCCCTCCCTGGCACCCAGATGAGGGACTTGGGTCTCTCCTCTCCTCCCGCCAGGCGAAGCCGAAGCCGCCCAGCAAGCCTCTGCCAGCGCTGAAGAGCAAGACGCCATGCTGTGGCGAGGGGGCACCAGGACCAGCCCCCCCTTGCCCCTCGCCCTTTCAGCAGGGTGTCCCCCCGAAGGTGGCCCTGAAGCCACCCCTGGCCAGGAGGTGACCAAGGATCCTCTGTCCGCCACTGCGGCTGAGGAGTTGCTGGCTCTGGCACTTGGGTGGCACGGTTGGGGAGTTGCCATCTCGCTTCCACCCTTACTTGAATTGCTCATCGGATCCTCCCCTGGGAGGGCACCAGTGTTTACAGATACTTGAGTTGTGCCTTACACAGACTTTGTAACCTCATGGCTGGCCCAGGGAGAGCCATCAGCTGGGGCTTTGTGAGGAGACCAGGAGCGGGGATGATGCCAGCTCTGGTTTTGAGGCTAGCCCCAAACTGGTCCAGGCTCTCCTGCACCCTAGGAGCTGCTGCCTTCTCTCCCGACGTCCTGAATGTGTCCTGCCCCTTCTCTGCTGGGGCTCCAACGAGGAGCTCCTGGCATTGTTCACGGGAGGAACGCTGCACCACGGGACCATGCCCTGGGACCACTGCCCCAGCTGGGGACAGTCATGGGGTAGGGGGTCTTGCCAGGGGCTTTGGCAGGTCCAAGCCAGGCTTGGCCTCCCTGCCGGGCTTTTATCACTTAAGTTATCACTTGAGTTACCGTTCTCCTGAAAGGGAATTTCCTGGGAGCCTTTTTACTGCAGCCATTAACTTATGACCCTTATGTGACCAGTTTTGAGCCATCTGTTGTGAAACCAGGCCTCCCTGTTTTTGATATAATTTAGGTTGAAAGCTTTTATACCAATAAAGACTGAAAGCAGTGGTGTCACGGGGTGTCTCTCAGCAGAAGCGGGCAGCAGGTTGCAGCAGGCAGGGAGCTGACCAGGGCTCAGGGTGGATCTGGCACAGGTAGAGTTGGGCTTGAGCAGAGCTTTAAAATCCTGTGCCAGGAAGCACTGCCCTTGTGGCTCTGCCAGCCACGCGGAGCAAGGCCATCGCAGGAGCTGCAGGATGCTGAGGTGAGTCCCTGCGACCCCCTGGCACTCAGCACTGCTGGCCCCCAACCCCAGCTGCCAAAAGAGGCCCCAGGCTCACTCTGTGACCTATGGCTGGCCACCGTGACTCCCACTACCAGCTCCGCTCCCATCATCCTGGTCCAAAACAAGCATTCATGCTTGCAGGCAACATGGGTGCTCAGGAACCAAGGACTGCTCACAGTCCCCAAGGACACCGCTCGCACCCAGTGGCCACGCCTGCTTGGGAAACGCTCCTGCGCCAGCTACATGCGAACAACAGGGCAGCTCAGGCAGCGGCCCAAGGGCCAGCAGGGCTCAGCTCCCACCACGAGCTTCGGAGGATGACAGCAGAAATGCAGCAGGACTGTAGGTGCTGCCCCTGCTGCTCAGCACCATCCTGTGGTTTTCTTTGAGGGGGCTCCAAGGGTAGCAGCCACTGCAGCTGAGGACATGCAACTAGATGCAGTCTTACTGCAAAGTAGTAGGTGTCCCCCGCCTCTACAGGCTTACAGTGACACTGGCCCTAGAACATACAAAGCCACCAAGGAAATGCTAACAAAATAGTTTTATTCTGCTTTATCAAAAGAACTTAACACTGTGCACGTAAACTTGAGCATATGTATCATGTTTCCTTAAAGAAGGTGTGGATCCAGCGGCAGACTCCTTTAGCCACGCAAGCACAAAGGCCTTTTGAACGGCGAGAAAAAACTGTTCAAACCCACATTCCCGGTTGCACCCGTGTTCCTGCTCCACAGCTCCCAGTTCAGAGAAGCAAAGCCCAGACTGAGGTGTTAAAGCCATGGCAATTCCCTCCTCTTGCACACCTACTCAGGCTTCTGAAGCGGTGCCTGGCGAAGCAGAGAGGGAGGGAGGAGGCTTTTGCAAAAGGCACCGAGCATCACGCACATGTTGCTGCAGGACTTCAAACCACAGGAGAATTCCCAGGTGTCCCATGTGGGTAGGAGATGGCTGATGCATACCCAACCAGAGCAGGATGACATTTAGCCAGAGTGACAGCCACTCGTGGCAAAGCCACGAATCCACCTGGAAGGCCGGCAGGGAGGCCCAGCAAGGCTCAGATCCAATGGGAAGGAGCCCTTCCTGCAGTGGACTGGAATGATTTCCTGCTCCTCGCACAGGGATCTCGCTCTGATCGCTGCAGGAGAGCTCTGATCTGCCTGGTTATTGCTTCTAGTGATTCCCCTCATGCCCTTGCCTCTTGTCATCTCCAGCTGGCAGAACCTACCCTGTCCACCCAGCCTGATGCCCAGGGTTTGATGCCAGCACCGGGTAGTGCCCAACACCAGTGAATACCACACAGAAACAAGCCTCTTCCAACAGTGCTTCTGTTCTAAAAAGCCTGTCTTCGTCTCAAAATTCAAAGTGGCTGCTGCAAGCCAGCAACACCGAGGAGGTGGAAGGTCAGAGCGATGCAACTCCACTGGCTCCTCAAAGATCTTCCCACAGGAGAAAGGGGACCTTGCAAGTCAAACAGTACTTCCAGGAGACATTTCAAACACCACAGCTACGAAATATGCTGCTATCCCCTCTCTGCCCTCCCCTGGGGAGGGCACTGCAGGGTCCAGTGGGGTTAGCGCTGTGCCTGCCCGCTCCTCTCCCACCATCAGCCATGGGTTTCAGCTCTGCCCTGCCTGCTGGCTGAGCTGCCTGCCCACACGGCATGCAGACATCCTTTCTGCTCCTCTGCTCACCAGTGGTCCTTCGAAGGCAGCTCTTCGCCAGGAGGGCGCCGTTTGCCCAAGCCTTCGGCAGGTGGAAGACATGAGCCTCACCATGCAACAGCTTGGCTTAGTGCTCCCTAGGCTGGGATCTGCAAGGCAGGTGTGTGCAGCGAAAACTGGAGGAACCTCTCTTCCTGGCAAAAGCAGTCCCCTTCCTCCCACCCTCAGAGCACAAGGAAGCATGCTCAAGCAGGACCTCCCTGGAAGCCAGGATTGGTGCTCAGCACCTTCAGCTGGCCTCTTACTGGGGCAGGGTCCTGGTCCCTGGCTCCTGCCATTGCTGGGTTTGAAGAAGAGCTGTTATCCTCGAGCAGAGCACCAACTCAGCCTTGGGAGTTTGCAGACAGATGGAAGAAAGACAGACCACCTGAAACTGCTGCAAAGTCCCACAGTCATGTATTACCCAAGCTGGCCAGCAGCAGGAGAGGCAGGGTCAACGCATCCCTGCTCTGCCCCAGAGATGGAGGAGAGGCAGCCAAGGCAGGAGCCGAGACAGCGTAAGGCACCATACGTTACAAACTTCTGCGAGGAGAGAGACTGCCATCCTCCCAGTCAAGCCACATAAGATAGGAAATCAGCACTGGAAAGCCTGAAGCCTACACAACTCGTTTGGAGAAATCATTAGCAGAGGCAAAGTTCAGACCATTTGTTTTGGGCTGAGTGTTTCACCAAGGCAAAAGCTACGCTTGTTCCTTCCCTTGCCACGAGGCTGCAGAAGATGCCAGGGACAGGAGGTCTCAATGCCAGCACCAACCGGAAGAGTGCCAGGAGTTTCACCAGCAACCAGCCTGTCCAGTGAACCATGCCAGGGCCAAGCGCTGCACCTGGCTGCACCAAGGGGACAGGAAAGCAGGATGAACGTACAGATATCCCAGGCTGGCAGAGGAGAGGCGGTCTCTGATCGTGTAGTGGGTTCAGAGGCAGGCTATGCTGCAGTGTTACCAGCTGGGCAACAGCGTTCCAGCTCGAGCTCTTGCCGGTTGCTTCCCCAGCCATCGTCTTCCGGGATCATTGCAGAACACAATGAGAAACAGGTCCTAGAAACAACCACGTCCTCACAGGCAAAGGAGAGGATGGAGGAAAAGAAGAAAGAGATCGTACCAGCAGATTTCCCACCCCCTGAGCATGTCTCTTCTCTCACCCTGCAGTGGCACATGCAGAGCAGGGGCTGGATATATTACAACGTACACCAGGAGAAAAGATGATCCTGCCAGCCACCACTCATGAGGCAAAAGCCTCGCAGCACAGCAGAGCCTGGCCAGCGATGAGAGGGCCAGCAACAGACTCCGCACCGCGGCTCTTCAAGGACACACGAGGCAGGTCCCGCTTCTTGGAGCAGTAGATTTTGCAGTGGGGAGCAGTGATGCCTCACCTACTTTGCCGCTGAGGTGTCAAACATCTGATCTGCAGCACAGCAGGGTCCCTTCACTCTTCTCTTCCCCTTCACTTTGCCAGCAAGGCAGAGCAGTGGAAATTCAGCCCCTTTTCCCTGGTGAAAAGACCTACAGGGAGGCTGGGGTCTGAGCAAAGTTTTTCCAGCTCTGTTCCCAACCAGCTGCTCGGCGGTGCTCCATGTACTCTGAAATCTGGTTTAGGGTGCAAGGTGAGACCCAGCCACCCAGATGAAACATACTACAGTCAGTCACGGGCAGCCTGCATGAGGCTCTTGCTTGCAGAGGGGGAAGTTACGGAAGCCCGTTAAAAGATTGCTTGCTCCGAGTTGTTATCTAGTGCTACTGCCTACAGGAAAGAAGATGATTATGGCTATGCAGATCCTATTCAAATAACCTACTCCGCACCAAACCACTCCTCACCAGGCCTTGCCCTGAGCAGGAACACACAGCCTCTGCTGGCCAAGGAGAGCCCACTCCACTGGAGTCCTTGAGGAGAGTTAGATAGCGCTGGTTGAAACCTGCCTCAGAGTCCACAAAGCAAAGCTTCATCGACAGGATGAAGGAAACCTCTTCACTCGGCCTCGGCGAGGAGCACTGGGGAACGACCAGTGTGCAGCAACACAGCACTCAAAGCCACATCTCCTACCTCCAGAGAAATGCCTGCTAAATAATTGCACCTACTGCGGAAGGCTTTCCTGGTGTCTGTCTTTTAATATTCCAGTATAGGTATGTTAGTACAGGATTATCCCTCATTTGGAAGCACCAATTTAATAGGGGAAGAAACGGAAGAGGCAGAGCACTTGCAATGTGTTGCTAGAAGAAAAATCAACCCAACTGCCACCTATACACAAGATGTCCACACATGCGCTGCATCCGCCCCACCAGCACAGGGCAACATCCCCATTCACAGCTGGGCTAGCTGTTGAGCTATACCAGGTATCTTTCCACCTCTGTCAGCCAGTGCTTTCCTTTGCTCTGAGGTGGCTTTCTCCAGAGGTCTCTGGGGCCTCCTGTGAAGGAAGGCTGGTTTCTTGGGCAGTCCTCAGATTGGCTTGCTGGAAGGCACAGGAATCCAGAAACATGCTGGGGATGCGGTCACCAAAATACAGCTTGCTGTTTGCAGCTATCGCTTGGTATTTCATTAGTTCCAGATACTCGGGGGTAAGTTTCAGCTACAAAAAGAGAAACCGGAGACCGTAAGAGACAACCTTCTGGGCCCTGCATCATTAGATTTCATCTCAGGCAGCTGCTTCTTGGGACGTGGGCTGATAAATCAAGCATTTTTCCAGTGCTGCCCACCTGAACCTAATCTCCCAGAGGAAAAGTGTAAGCAAGTCCTCTTCTGACCAGCTTTCAAGTGCTCACCTTGTTGGAATCAGCCAGCTTCCGAGCAGTGTAGTACTCTGCATCAGCTTTTGCTTTCTCTCTCGCTAGGAATGCAGCATCTAACACAGCAGAGGACGGACAGGGAACAGAAGCATTAGCAAGTGAATAGCCCCATGGCACAGGGAAAAGAAGGATTAGCAAGTGAATAGCCCCATGGCAGTGAGCACCTGAGAGCCTTTGTCCTGTGGGGAGGAGCTGGCCCAGGTGTGCCCATGACACAGCCTGGGTGTACCTGCACTGTTGGCTTCTTGGAGAGGTACCTGCAAAGGGGAGGAATGACCCCAGCGCATAATCTCGCACTACTGCACCCTTTATTGTTTTTGCAGGATGGTGATGCCTATCAGCTCAATTTGAGGTTCCTCTACCTGCAACCACCCTTAGCTGGAACATGACCCCAGCAGCATGCCAGCACCACGGTTACCTTCAATCTCAGAAATTCTCTTCTCTGTTTCCTTCTCCATAATCTTCTGTTGATAGTGAATTCTGGCCACCTGAGCAGCCTTCTCCGCCTCTGCAATCACAACAGGCTCAGCTCAGACTTTCGCTTCTCAGGGCTTGAGCATCAGCACCCTGACTCCAGCACCTGATCGCCGAATTTGCCACACGAGTAGTTTGCTCTCTGCTGCCTCCCTTTCTGCTCGGATCCTACAGTGTCAGTTTTGTACTCCAAGCAATACAGTTACAGAAAGAAAACACTGCTGATGTTTCTAGAGCTGCACTGGCTGACGTCCCTTTCACAAGTGTGATTCCCCCCTAGCACAGGGACATTTAGCTTCAAGCCCAAGCAGTTTTTCTGGCAGAGCTGTTACCCCTTGGCCTGCTGTAGCAGGAGCTCCGCTGTAGGACAGAGGTGTTCGCTGCTCTGCTGCTACGGGGAGTGGGACGTAGACACAGCAGCACAAAAATTTGTATTTTCTAAATGACTGCTGGTGCAGCCTGGCCGTGCTTCCTTCAGGGAGCTGTCAGCGATGCAGGACAATGTCCTACCCTGGCTTACTGGGGGAGGTAGGAATGGAAATTCAGCCTGGCCCCCCGCCGTCCACCTAGTACTCCCAACTGGTGACATACCAATGAGCGCTTTCTTCCGGTCTGTCTCTGCCTCCTTCTCTACTACCTTCTGCTTCTGGGCTGCGATCAGCAGCTTGGTCTTCTCGGCTTCCCTGCAAGGTGAGAAACATTATCACAAGGAAATGGAGCTGGGGAGCAGCTCTGCAAACCATGGCACGAGAGGCCAGGGGGACAAGAAGCCGACCAGCTGCCAGCATCACGTCCTCACAGCCATGAGGACAGCTCTGTGTTCAGCTGTATGAGTGCATGTGTAGCCAGCAGGTCAAAGGAAGGGATTATTCCCCCTCTTTATTTGGCACTGATCAGGCCACATCTAGATGCTATACACAGTCTGAGGCCCTCAGGACGAGGAGTGAGTGCAGTGAAGGGCTACTGCAGATGTGGGGTGGACGCCAGGGCACGCCAGGAGAGGTTGGGGGAGCTGGGCTTGCTCAGATGGAGACGAGGAGGTGAAGTGGGACCCAAGGGAATCTCTGCCTGCCCAAAGGAGTCCCAGAGATGCCAGGGCTGGACTCTGCTTGGAAGGGCACAGCGAGAGCCCCAGAGGTGCCAGCACAAGCTGCAGCATGGGAAACTCCAGCCAGCCCCAAGGAAATAGCCCGTCCCTGTGCGAGCGGGGCTTCCCAGGGATGGGTGTCCTAAGCAGTGGGGGATCCCCATCCCCGGGAATGCCCCGACTCGCCCGGACATGGCCCCCAGTGACCTACCGCAGCTGTGGCATTGGCCCTGCTTTGGGTAAGGGCTTGGACAGGAGATCTCCACGAGTACATATCGGACTAAAACCTGTCTGCAATTCTGCGAGTTGGCTGGAGGGGAGCTTATGGGTGAGACATCAAGACCCCTGAGCCCTGAATCCAGTTTACAAGTCTTCTACAGGTTCCCTGTATCACATCAGTGTCCCCTTCTACATAAAGAAGTAGGAACACAGCCCTGACGTGGGTTCTGTACATGCAAACAACCATCTTTGTGAAGGACTGAAAGGCTTCAAGATGAAAGAGCTCTGGAAATGTTGAAACAGAAAGCATGAGTGCACCTAGCCAAGCCCACACTGACTACAGCCCACCGGTCACCTTCTGAGCACCAGGTAAGAGCTTTCTAAGAGCATTATGCCTGTGCTGGACCCTCAAAATCAATGCATACAATTTTATGTGCAGCTACTCACATTAGCTCAAAATTTCTTCGGATGGCTTCTGGGATTTTGGGTTTTGTAACACGCACAGCCTATGAAAAAAGAAAAACTCAGTCTATTTTAAATTAAACATTTTGATGAGAGCTGCATTACTAAGAAATATCTTTGCAAAACCAGCCGTAGTGCTCTGGACATCTCCACGTTGATCCAAGATCACACATAACAGTTCCAAATCCTCTTGTGCAACACAGCCGGGCACAGTCACTCTCACAGAGGTGCCTTACATTTGTATTTCCTGTCTTTGCGCCTTTTATGGCACCTAAGTGATCAAGTAAGGCCTGTGGAATAGAATTCTAAAGAGGTCCACTACCTTTGTTAGAAGCAACTTAGTTCTCCACCCCAAAGACTCTTCAAACACCACCAGACAGCACTTCCCAAAGTCCTGCTGAAGAAAGGGGCTCACAAACCCAAAGAAATTAAATTGCAGGAGCGAGACGTGCAAAACAGAGGCAGGGCTATGAGCTCAGGAATGGGTTTTCCAGAGAAAAGCTTGCGAAAGCAGTAACACAGTGAAAGACACAGCAGCGAAGACAGGGGAGAGCAGCAGGGCATGGGTGGCAGCTGGCCACTGCTGTTGTTTGCAGCTGCGGATCATCAAGAGCGATGTGCGTGGCAATGCTTACATCACAACTCGGGTATATGCGAGACAGCCGCTAAGCTGCTCTGTGGAGGACTCTCTCTGAAATATGAGGGAATCGCCTCCAGAGGCAGAACCAGGAGCTACTGCTGCTCAGCTGGCACATTGTGTGGCTCATTACTGAGCTTTGGGAGATGCAGATTGAGTCCATGGCTGTAAAATTGCTTCACAACCCTCCTGCTCCATCTCTCCTGTACATCTAGTGCTGGACCTACTGCTTCTCTCTGGGGTCAGTAAGTCTGCAAAGAACCCCGGAGCTTCCACAGAGGGGAACGGGACACGGACACGCCCAGGCAAGTCTTTGCATGCAGTGCAAAAGGAGCCAGCCTGTTGTCAAAGCAGGACACTTGGGAATCACAGAATGGTTTGGGTTGGAAGGGACCTTCTGAGATCATCCAGTCCAACCCCCTCCTGCCACAGATAGGGACATCTTCCACTAGATCAGGTAGCTCAAAGGCCCATCCAACATGACCTTGAACACTTTCAGTGATGGGGCATCCACAACTTCTCTGGGCAATCTGCTCCAGTGTCTCACCACCCTTATCATAAAACATTTCTTCCTTATATCCAATCTAAACCTCTCATCTTCCAGTTTAACACCATTGTCCCTTGTCCTGTCACTATAGGCCTTGGTAAAAAGCCCTCTTTATACATTGAAAGGCCACAATATGGTCTCCCTGGAACCTTCTCTTCTCCAGGCTGAAGAACCCCAATACTGCTGCTTCTCTGAACAAGCAAAGAAAGCACATTTATGGGACATCAGACCAGAACATCCTTCAGTGAAAGGATTTTTCTAAGCTCCTACCAATTCCCTAGAAAAGTACTGCATGCAGAAAGCTCACCTCAGCAGCCACTGCAGGGTACACGGCGGGATTCTTTCTACCTCCATAATACCCCCTACACCAAAACAAAGATTGGTTTCCAGAAGCACAGCTTTTCCAACACAGGCAAAGATTCCTCTGTAATCAGGAAAGCCAGCAGGTCTTTGAAAATCTTCACTAGCTGCTTCTTTTTCAAGCTAATGGTTCAATCTATTTAACAGTGAAAACTTAAATGTACTAGATGGAAACACTACTGCGCACTGTCAGTATTGTTAATAATCAAATGTTAAGGCATTGGGAGATGCTGGGACTAACTGGCTGAGCCGCAGCTTTGCAAAAATGAGCATGAAGGCATCAAAAAACAAGGTGACTATATGACAGTATCTTTTGTGGCTGTAAAGTCCAGCCACATCTGATCTCCACTGGCAAAAGCTCAGCAGCAGGCTGAAGGCAATGTTTATTCCAGTGTGGGGAACCCAGTATAAGGGATACCAACAAACTGGAGAGCGCAGCTGAAAGCCACTGAGATGGAAATCTAAATGTTGCAGAGAATGGGAACAGGCTGATGATACGGTACTTCTCCTCTCCTGTCGACCCTCCTCCATCAAATGCGGGTATGACGTTTGCCTATTTCCAGTTAGGGACCTCCCCTGAATACTGCCATCTTTCAAAAATAGGAGAGTGGCTTCACGATGGTGTGGGCCAGCAACTCAGCACCCTGGGACACATCCCACCTGGTTCCAAAGACTTGTGTCTGTGTCCATCTGCTCAGTTGTCCTCTACTGTGGGTAATGCTTCACCTCTGCAGACTCTGCTGCTAGGGTAAGGAACGGGGAGGCCCAAGGGCAGACCTTGCCAGAAAGAAGTCAAAGAAGGTGTTCAGCCTCTTCCATGTCCTTGGTCACTATGTCCCTTGCTCCACAGCTTCCTTGGCCTTCCTTTTGCTGTGGATGCACCTCAGAAGCCCTCTGTGTTGCCCTACACAGCCATCATTAGGTCCAAGCCTAGCTGAGCTTTGGTTTTCCCATCTCTGTCCCTGCCCTCTCAGTTCAACTAGTTTTATTCCTCCCAGCTCATCTATCCCTACTCCATCTTTTGTGAGCTTCCTTCTGCTTTTCAGCTCAGTCAGGACCTCCTGGTTCATCCATACCAGCCTCCTGCCCCACCTGCTTGACCTTCCACACTTTGGGGTGTCCTTAGCAATGACGTGTGGCATTTGCTGTCCAGGGCAGTCTCCCACAGGACCCCACCAAGCACATCTCGCACAAACTGAGTTCTGTTCTACTTAAGCCCAGGCCTATAATACTCCTGGTTCACCTTGTTCCTCCAAGGACCCTGAACTCACCACCTTACAGCTGCTACAGCTCACACTGCTACCAGACTTCACCTCTCAACTAGTTCTTCCTTGTTTCTAAAAGATACAGCAGAGCATCTCCCCAGTCAGCTTTGCTCACCACTGCCAAAACCTGTGTTCAGCATGCTTCAGAAACATCCAGCATGGCTTGCACCCAGCCCTACTGCCCTTCCAGCAGACACTGAGGGGGTCAGAGACCTCCGTAAGTACTAGGGTCTGTGATCGTGACGCTTCCTCTGGTTTTCTACATGCAGCTTTACCTACTTCATCTTACTAATTGGGTGGTCTGCAGCAGACAAGGACCATGTGGTCCTTTACATTGGTCTGATTCTTACCTACATTGACTCTTATCTCAGCTGTTCATCATCTGTCCCAAAGCAGAGCTCCACATGATTTGAGCCAGTCTTTCGCAGGCAGCACAACCCTGCTGCCTCACCTTCTCAGCCCGTCCTCCCTAGAGAGCCTGTACCCATCCACAGCAGCACTGTACGCAGGTGCGCTATGGATTTCCAGTTTCTCAAGTTTGTTTCCCAGGACGCATGTGTGTTTCTGTCCAGAAACTTGAGACAAGCCCCAGGGTGTGCTGCTTTCACAGGGAAAGCACAGGAGCCTCCCCTACCACACTGTCCCTAGACACTTCTTACCATCCACTGGTCTCCACTTCTCTTCAGGCTGTGGCCACCATTCCGGTTAGGACAGAATGTTTTGCATCAGGCAACGTGGAGGACTTGTTTTTTCTAGGTTTTAATAAACCTAGAAATAAATGCTGTTAATTCCCTCTAACAGCATCTTTTCAATAATGAGTTGTTTTCTGTGTCACTTCTTTCAAAAATGAATTGTCAGCGATCTCTGAAGTACTCATGCGTGCAAACATGCTCTTCAAGAGGAAAGCATTATGCCCGAATACAGAATTGTTTCCCCTAGAGCTCACAAAACAATTCAATTCTAGGTAGAGTTGAGTTAATCCAGGTTACACAGCTGCATGTGGAGTGTTTAAAGAAAGCTCAGCTCTTCACCGAAGGAGTAGGGTACTTCCTGACAATAAACACAGCGACATGGCAGAGTTGTATGCCAATTTTACTGGAGACAAGGCGGGTGCAGCTTTGTTTTGAAAGGGAACAATAGGAACATGAGGGCAGGATCACACTGTCTCTTAAGTTCTAGAGATAGACCACTTTCCTCACTAGTTATGGGACCTCTTCCAAATCCTGGTCTGGTGAGCTCAGACTAGGCTGCTGATGCAGGCAGGATATCCTTCACCTTTTGACCAACAGCGAAGATTTGGCATGCCGAATTGAGAGGGGATAGCGTACATTGAAGATCAGATTTAGCTCCGTAGTTCACATCTCCCAGCAAAGAGCTGTGAGCTTTGCTTATGCCCTTCCACACCCTGAGATCAAAAAGGACCTTTACATTACAACGGTAATTTTGATCAATGATGAACTTTTGTAGGAAATCGCTCTGCGATGTACAGTGCAAGTTAACGTGGATATTTGGAACAGCGGTGCCATCTCAACTTCTTTGTGATAAGACACTGCCTGTGGTTCACCCTCATCAAAACAGAGCAAGCCTATGCACAAATGAGCTGCAAAGCAGAACAGTGTTTATCATAGCATTTCAAGTGCTGTCAACAGGAGGCTTTCCCTCCCTGCACCACAGCCAGCCAGCCTCGCCAAATGTAGCGACAAGAACGGCAAAACAGATTTGGTCTCACTCTTCCCTACAGTGGAAATCTCCAGAGATTTCCACCTTAGCCCTTGCAAGCCTAAGGTATATTTTTCCCAGTTGGTTGCCCTAAACTTCAACATCCCAAAAAGCCAGTATGTCCCATAGCCCAGCTAAGATTGAACAGATGATGAACATGATTTTCTAACATTAAGTGTAAGCAAAAAAACACTTAAGATATAACGTCTTTCCCTATCTCTGGTACAAACGCAGAAAAGATGAAGATGTCTTCTTTTGCAGTTACCTGTAGGAACTGCACTGGCACGCTTGAGCGCCCAGCTCTGCAGGGGTGCCAAAGGTAGTTTAAAGAAAAACATTTTCTTGCTCTTTGCAAATTAAAACCAGTACCTGCAGGCCTGTGGCCTACAAGGTCCTTTTCTCTATCCTGCAGGTTTTCCCCTAACATAAAACTAGCGTTTAGAAGTGGTCACTGTCATAAGGACAGTCTTCAACTGACAAACCTCAACTCAACTATTTCACATGATGTGGAAAAAACAAAGCAAGAAACCTCATCGATCTAGCAAGATGACCAAGTTAGAGGTGGTAAAAAAGAATAATCTTTGTTAGGGAATGAACTTACCTGGATAGTGAGACCTGGTGCCATGACATTGAGATCTTTCTGCAGGGCCAACTTCAGATTCTCATCTATCTGATCTGTGTTTGGAAGACGAGAGAGAGACCACTTAGCTTATCATCATTTCTCCTACAGCTTGTGTGACAGAGAGTCAGCTGGCCTTGAAGAGCAGGTATCTCTATGGTGTAAGATAAAGATGCTTTTTGAGATCATTCAGTACATTGTCTCCTTTCCCATACCCCGTGGAAAACTTTCCCGAGCGGAAAGCCACACACTAACGTCTCTAGAAAGGTTCAGCTATTGATGAACTCATGATATCTGAGCTGAGGGCAAATGGCTTTCAGCATCTCAGCAAGAAAAAGCACCCAGAGCCTGAGGTAGAAGTCTATCCCTTCCTAGCCGGAGCCTCACCAACCCCACTGCGAGCAGCAAGCTCTGCCTTAAGTCTCTAGGGACCTGTAGAATCCAGCACTTGCTACTGAAAAATGCATTTGGTCACTTCCAAGCTCCAGGAAGATCTTTCCAAAGAAACAGTTATGAAGGGATTAAGCTGCATGTACTACCAGGATACTCCTCTCTGACTACAGATATCTGACAAGTTCGAGTACAGCATTCAAAGACTGACAGTCTCTCTATTAAAACCCTGCCAGCCTTTTATCTTCCATAAACCCATTTTCCCCTGCTCTGCCACTCAAGAAGGACTGCGATGCTGTTATGTCTCTGGGGCACAGGTAGGTACCAAGAAGGACAACATTAAATTTGCCAATTGCTGAACTGCTGCTACCCCCTTGTGAAAAAAATAGAGCACTGCAATGAACTGAGAGCACGTCCGTTCCGGCTCTCACTTGTTAAGAAGGGCCAAAAGGAAGCTTTTCAAGTAAGCCAGTCAATTCAGCAACAGAACAAGGGCCTAAAAACAGAAGTAGGCAAGACAAAACCATCATCCTAGTGAAAGCAACGGGCATGACTGCACGCACAAGAGCAGAGTGACTATTTTGTGCGTCCAGAATTCAGTCCTGAGTGGAAAAGGGCTGAAATCAAATTCCCACATGCAGATGTGGAAAAACAAAGAAATCTGAATCATTAAAGTTACATGGGAAGTGACATCTGGATATATAGACAGCTGGATTCTAGACTGCAACTCCAGCAGAGGCTGCTTGCTCACAGGAGCCTGCTGTAACACATTCCACAGCAGAACAGAGAGATTACACAGCCCTTGGTGGGTGCATCCAGCTGCCATCCACTTACCGAACAGCTCAATGTATACTTCCTGCAGGGTGTGGGCACTGCAGAACTGATTCAATTCATGATGAATTTTATTGAAGATCAAGGTCTTATCGTAGTCTGCAGTGTAGTTTCTCACAATATCGTACACTGGGGAAGTAAGAGAATTATCACAGGTCACCACTGATGCGTACTGCTTTCTGCAATGCCACAACTACAAAACAACAGCTCAGGGTATGAGGAAAGCAGTGCAGCACTGGGATGGGTGCATGGGGGGCGTCTCCATCTTCGTGAGTTTTCAGGACTTGGCTGGACAAAGCCACAGCTGCCCTGCCCAGCTGTTTGCAAGAAGCTTGCTGTGAGTGGGAGGGAGGTCAGAGGAGAAACCTGCAGATGTCCCCTCCACCAGTGCTGCTGGGATGATACGACTGAGAAGAGCCGATATACCGCACGGTCCTGTTTCCTGATCTGCATAAACAAATGACACGGTAAAGCCTGTCCAGGGCCTGCGTGCATAGGAACAGATAATACTATAAAGTGAAAACAAGTATCATTCCCACAGTTATAACATGAATTCACCCTTCAATGCCCCAGTAATGCTAGCACCTGGGGTCTTTGTCCCGTGTATTTAATTTCACAGGTGGCCTCCCCTTCAGCAGCAAGAAATAGGACTGCTTGAGCACTCAGCACATTTCTAAATGTACAGGGTAGAAGCAATCCTAGAATTTACTTCTGTCTTTGCAAATCCGTGGTTCTTCGAAAAGCTTGCAGACACATGCATGAAACGAAGTGCTATGGTACTGGAAACCGTAAGGACAACAAGACACAGAAAATGGAAGTCTTGCAAACCAAGACGGAGCAGCTACAGGAGGACTGAAGACAGTCACAGCACTGCTTGTTGAAACAGGATGGGAAATACCTGCATACGGTGCCAATTTATTCACAACTTCTATTCGGTCAATGTAGATCATAACACCACCACTGTAAGTGAAAACGAGAATTCCTAAATTATTAATGCAACTGTTAACCGTGGTCCATATTTAAAGCAAAGTCGTCTTTTTCCCCTCTTTTACTAAACTTACCCAGGACAATTCTGACTTCTTGAGCATTTTGCAATTAAACCCCAGCTTTGTACAGACTGGTCCCTCTCTCTGCATAAATCAAAAGCGTGCTCCAGCAAGTCTGCAAAGCACTTTCGCTTCACTTTGTTGTCTCCTACTTAGCTAGCAAAAGGAAAACGTTTTTCAACAGGAATGTAGCTGCAACTATCAAAAAGGGGGAGTCCAGCACAACGAAGGGAAGGCAACAAGGACAGCAGATGATGCCGGCAAGCAGCAGAGCAGACACAAACTGCAGACACACCACAGCTCTTCTAGGCAACAAATACATTTTAAATAGAATCCCTTAGTTTAAGTTCATGCATTTACTACCTCCAGCAGGAACCCGACAAGGCCCCTGTTAGAAAGGAAGAAACAAAGCACGTAACACACTAATTCACGTTCCCTGCATCAACATCACGTTGCAAACAGCTCTCCAGTAACACCGCAACTGTGCACACACACCCAGGCATGTGCACTGTCAAGAAGCTCCAGACACCTCATCAGAAGAAGCCTGCAGGCAGTCCTCTCCCCAAGGGATCATGTGCTGCCCGAATGGCAGAGAAAAGAGGGAATCAGAGGTAGGGTTTGATCCCAGCCTCTGCTCATACTGACGTGGCTTTCAGCAGGTCATGCCCACCCTGAGTACCTGCGGCACAAGGGAAAAGCACAAACTCTGCAGTGAAGAGAAAAAAGCCTTAATTTTCAACAGCTTGTAAGTGTCTTGAGAGCATATTTTTAAAGCACTCTTGGGAGTTTGTCCTCAGGGCAAAGGCAAATCCCAAACAAGAAGGTTTAAGCAGAAACTGTTGAGGGACAGCTGATCCCCAGAAGCAGACCTCACACATTTCCAGACTTAGTCTCTGTGGTATTTTCACTCAAACGTATCCCCCACGACAAACTCTGTTTCTTATTCTGCAGATCTTAATCTCCGGCAGTTGAATGCTAAGTCTGCAGAAAATATCACCTGAACTTGCCCATGTCTGTGCTCTTTTAGAAAAGGTCTCCCAGGCACAGCCTGCGCTCGCTCTGCAAACCTGCCTGCTTCATGGCAAGCGACAAGGTAAAACCATCAGTGATGGACTGAACTTGCCTGCCAGATGGGACAAGTCAGCAAAAAAAAGTATTTGTGGCTAAAGAGAGACTTACTTCCCAGTGAGAAACTACTATTAAGAGCATTAATCTCTTTTTGACTCTAGATTTCTCCTTAAGCCATGCTCATTCTTGCTTGCTCTCTCTTAAGAAACTTTACTATTATTTTTAAATAAGATAGGCTTATGGATCCTTTATAGGTATGTAGGCTGCACAAGCAGTTCTAATGGCACAGTATATATGTTTTTTTCTCTCTCTCATCCGTTCTGCACTCTTAACTGTCCCACCATATCCAATAAAATGACCATTTATCATTGCAAGGGACATCCAATGGCATTCCTCATGATCTTCTAAACCTGCTTTCATCCTCCTGACTTGTTCCAGTCACCTTAAGACGTCTCCACCAGGACAGGGAAACCCAGCTACCATCTTGGGGTATCTTCTAGATATCCTGGTGAGGAACCAAAGCGGAGTATGTGGGCTTCTTCCACCACTTCTTCCACTTCTTCCACATTCTGTCCTTACAATGGGGTCGTCTTGGCATTTCAATTTTATGGGGATGTCAGAAGAGAGCACCTGAGACAACCTGCCTCCTACACAGGACTCGCCCCACATGCAAGAAAGGCTGGCACCTCAGCCCATAGAGGACTGCCTGCTTGCCCTTGGACTCAACCAACACCATCCACAGCGACCTGTCGAGGATCTCAACCAGCGTGGGTCAACACCGCGGGGCATAAGTGAATTATATCAGTCCTGTTGGTCAGGCAATGGCTTCAAGGAAAATGGGTGCCACTCACAGCCCAAATACACTGGCCACCTATTTCCCCACTGAGGGCTTAAGGTTAAACCAGACCCACAAAGCACTTACACTGCGCTTTCCAGCCAGCCAGTGGCTGGAGCCAACATCATTTCACATTGTGCTGCGGGGATGGCCCTCTGGACCTTGCTGCTGTAAACCCAGGAGCCAAACCGAACTGTAACACTCTGATCTTAAAGCGAGCATCTTGGACAAGACCTCCTCTCCAACAAGCCTGGTCCAGAAGACGTTGGTAAGCCCCTGGGGTGCAAGAGATACGGTCCTGGGCAGTTTTGGGACAGTTGCTCTGGCAGAGCATCGTGCACTGATTTGGGGCGATTCGCACACCTTGTTGACCTGGAACTGTACAAATCCTCTCATTGTCCATAGCTGCTTTACTTGACATTTGGCACCTACAGCTTAAACGCTGGCTCAGACAGCACTCCTTCCATTTTGACAAGCCACTACCGCTCTCAAAACATCCTCGTTCGCCAAAGCCCTGCTTCGTGCCAGATGCGAGGCAGGGTGACTCCCACAAGGGAATTTCCAGTGCTTGCAACCCTCCACTGCAGTTTCTGCAGCCTTTCAAACACCAGCATTTGCAGCCTCTCAAAGGGCTACTCGCACCCAAGGTGCTCACCACAGAGCTGCTCACAAGGCTGGTCAGACAGAGCAGCACTGAGTTGAGCAGGCTCTTTGGTCGGGGAGGGAGGAACAAGACAAAATCCATAGGAAGTCTGAAAGGAGGATCAACACATAGACTGTGTGCACCTGGGAGAAGTTTAAGCATAATTAGGCAGCGATAGTGCCTAACTTCACAGGACAAGGTGAAAGCGTACAGGGGACTAACATATACTAGCAGGTATTTCAGTAGACCTTTGAAAGCTTCACACATTTCAGGATTTTAGCTTATGCCAGGCCAGGAGACGACAAAGGAAAAACTGGAGGATGTAGCCATAAAAAAGGGGCCATAAAAAAAGGCAAAGGTTTAATGCTTATAGCTAGAGCTGACCACAAACAAGACCAGACCAGGTTAGGCAATGAAAGCATACAAAAATGGGGCTTAAAGGTCAGATCTGGTCTGCCTAGAGATACGGAGATTAATGCAATACATCCACTTGCAATATTCATGACACGTTTTTCCACGACTGGCTAAACAGGGATCTGTCCCTGAACAGCATTCCTCCAGTGGTCCATTTGTGTCCCTGCCAACGATCTGCAGCACGAGTGCAAGACAACTCTCGCACCTTTGCAAATAAACATCTAATGCTTGAGCAGTATTATGGCTTAGCGTCCTGGCTATTTACTGTTTCTTGGCATTGTAAAAACATGTACATTTAGCATGATTCTTTCCAGTTGAGTTTATGAGAAAAATGCTGCTTACCTAATTCTCTCATGCGATATTTGCACGACACCATTTTCAACCCATTTATCATATTCCATGATTAATATACTGCAAGTATATCAATCTTCGATTAATTCTTCAAGTCAGTCCTTTGGAATGCTTTGCTCTTCTAAAATTAGTTTATTGAACTGATTTTCCATCAGTTTTTGGAAATCAGCAGACCTGCCACGAGGAAACTGCTGAACTTTCCAAGGAACTGTGCATGCATTTGCTTTCTGGGGCAAGCCAGAAATCTCAAGACACCAGAGGCGATTCACAGCTTAGAGCAGATGCATACTCTACTTGTTGTAATGAAATGGTTTTTGTCTCTGGGGTGACAGCTGTTTTACGAAAAACAGTCATCTGGTGCCAAAGTATTTTAAAATCTGTATTTAAGGTATTCACTTAATGCTGTCAAGAATAAATGGGACAGGTAAGGCAGAAATTGCGGATGGGACACCCACACAGCCATTCAGAAGCTTCCTAATGTAGATGAGGGATAGAGGGAACAGGAATATGAGTGGAAAAGAAACCCAGCCTTTAAAATCTGATGGTTAGTACACAATTACAGAAATTTAGGCTGTTTAGGATCTATTCTTGTCACGAACCTTGAAACAGGATAGGGAAATTTCAGATTTGATCCATTTGTTGTTTATAAGCTAACGCTTTGTTATGGAAATGTGGATTCAAAGCTTTGGCATGGAGCAGCTGCAGACTTTGATTCCAAATACAGCCAATTTAAAGGCTCCTGCAGCAACACCTTAAAAATGGCCAGGGCTACTGGGACCTTTGGTCTGAAGTGTATTCAATTATTAACTAGGAACTACTTCACCAGCTCTTTGGTGTTTTAAAGCACGTTTATTACCTGTAACTTTATAACCACCTGTATTGCACAACTGAATCCCACAGTGCTGAAACGTAGCAGGAGCTTAATGAACTAACTATACAGAATTAAACAGAGTATTTAGTTCCTGAATCACGGACGTGCAGAACGGTCGAGGCTGGCAGGGACCTCTGGAAGTCATCTTGTCTAAGCTCCGTGCTCAAGCAGGGTCAAAGCAGCACAGTTTAATTTTGACTGTGTTAGCACGTCTATCGGGGTTAAGCTTCAGCGGAAAGCTTTGCTCGGTCTGTTGAGAAGGCCTGCAGGACAGCAGGACACCACCCCTGGCCCAGAGACACCAGATGCTATCTTACAATGTCCAGCAGGTGAAACATTACTCCTATTCATAGCTAAAAGTCACCATTAAATTCATCACTAAAGCTCTGCTCTGGTAACTTATTTCTAACTGTGCCGTTTCAAAGATACTGATATGGAACATAAGGGTTATTCCTCCTTCCTGCAATTACTTTTCACTTGACCTAAAGACTCTTCGCCTGACCACAAAGCCCTGGCTGCAGCACCAAACACTAGCGTTATTTACAGACGCTCCTGAAAGAGGTTTGAGATCTAAAACTAAAACCAGCTAGGGCCCAAGAACTTGATGTTAACAGTTAAGCCCAGGTGATGTCTGATGAGTTTCTATAGGAGTCATTCCAAGAACTCATTTCAATGAGGGCTAAACCAGCTCAAAATCAACTCTGCCTCATTAATGTTACCACTAATTCATTAATCTCTAATTAATTTCGACATGGTTGTTATGTGTCATTATTCAAGTCATACCAACCTTTTCTTTTTTTTTTCTTTAAACAGAAATATTGGTGAGTACCCTAAAGCTAAAAGACAAGAAGAATCACCAGTTTTGTTTTCATCCTAAAGAAACAGATTTGGTCATCACTTCAACTTGTGAATGAACCAACACAACAGGATCTGCAACCCAGCCCAACTAGCCCACTCCTGTTACCGCTCTGCTTGCTGAAATTACACAGATCCGTGCTGACAAAAGGATCCGCTTAATTACGAAGCAGGCAGATGCCACCCATGCACAGGATTCTTCTTTATCCTTTCTCGCTTTACATCAGGTCAAATGTCAATTCCAGAAACGCCCAAATGATTCGAGGAGACTCATTTTCATGAGCTGTTTTTGAAATGCACCATCTCCCATCAGGAGGAGTCCCATTCACCATGTACTTTTGCCCACTGCTGGGGTCAACACTTGTATTAACCACACGATTCAGACTAGAAACACTGCAAAGCAGAGGACAGACCAAAGCACAAGCAATGGGCTGTCAGAGTAATCAAGGGAAAAAACAAGAAAAATTAAGAAAATATCATTATAAATGCAAATACCCTCTGAACACCAATTCCAGCAAAAGCAAGAGAACTCCCTCCCATACCTCCTGCTCTATTATTTCCCAGTGCAATGTATGTGTGCATGTTGGGGACTAATTTTAGGGTATGTGCCTTTACTATTCAGCCTCTGTGTCACAGCACTGTAAAGGGCTAGCTGCAAATTACACAATAGAGCACATCTGCTCATCACCAAAAGAAATACAAAGGAAAAACATACCTTGTCCCACAAGGCACGTTTTTCACTTCATCAGTCTGCAACGTGGTCTGAAATAAAGAAAAACAAAACAAAAGAAAACAGTGCTCACAAAAGCTCCCCATTCTTCAGGAAGATCATGCTGCGCCCAGACTCTAACAACCATCACATGGGAAAATGGAACCAAAAACGTGTCCTCTGCCCCTCTCCTGACTTTTGCAGATGTGGGCAGAAGACAGACTTCTCTTCAACTTGCCTTGTGGGAGACAGAAAGGCAGCCGTGCTTATTTCCCTACTCTCGGCTCCCACAGCGCTAAGGCCTGCAAGCTCTCCCAGGAAACAACTGGGACCACAAACCCAGTCCATTCTCCCAGAGCAAGATACCTGCTGTCCCAAGCAACACACACACATGTTGTGGAGATTCCACCAAAAGGACGAGTCCCAGCATGCAGCCGGGGCCGGCACCTAAGGCAGAAGGAACCAAGGGCTTCCTGGGAGCTGCTGCTCTGACTACCACACTACTGAGCCCCTCTGCAAACACCAGTTGCCCAAGTCAGCCCCATCCAGCAACATCCCTACCGACATCTGCTCCCACTGTCCCCTCTTCCAAGATGAGAAGGTACTAACCTGCACGGATTTGAATGTGGTAATGAACGGGAGCATGATGTGGTAGCCCGGTCCGCTCGGACTAGTTAACAATGCACCGCCCCTACAGAAAGAGAGAGAGAGAGAAATAGCAAAAAGGCTCAAGGAACTGGAAAACAGTAAGCGCTGGCTTTGAGAGCGAGCAAGTACATTCAAACTACCAGGGGTGACAGCTGCGGTAGTGCAAATTACGTTACTCACCTGCACCAAATTTGCCACCAACTCCCCTACGAAAGAGCTGACTGCACATGATACTTGCCTGCTACAGCTCGACAATCATTTGCTTCAGTCCTGTAAGCAATTAACTTTTAGAGAAGGCGGATATTGCTAAATTCTTCCATCATTGCCACACTGCAGAGAGCTTCAAGAACACAAGATTTTCCTCTCTAAATAGTTCACTGGTAACCATGGCAAAATCCAGCAGTTGATGTGATACTGCTGGTTTGGATCTCCACAAGGCATTCGGCACAGTCCCTCACCCAAAGCACAAAGAAAACCTGCAGTCCCTTGTGCAGGCTGGCAGGTGGTCAAGAGACAGAAGACAGAGGATAGCTCTAAGCAGTCGATCCTCATAGCGCAGCAAGGTCTCCTGCGGCGTTCAAGGGCCCGTGCCGCTGAGAGCACTCGCATTTAAAGGAAAGTGCGGCGCAAAGGCAACTGGCCCACGGTGGCGAGTGCAAAGGGTGGAAGAGACAGGACAGATGTATAGCAGATACGGCAAAAAGAATGCAGAAAGGCTGGTGCTGAAATTCTCCGTTCTTTTGTTTGAATTTGAAACAAAATCTAGTCAAGAGGTCGCATTTAGTGACTGCGAGCACTGGCTGTTACGGACTGATGCCGAGTTGCTCTACAAATGCTATTCAGGGCAGCTGTAGGCCCCAGGTGAAAAACTCAGCCCAGAGCCAGGGAGAAGGCCCATTTCAAAGCAACAACCGAGTGGGTACTCTGGCTGGCCGACAGTCTTGGGACAGAAGCGACAGCCCTCGATGTGACAGGAAGAGATCAACAGACGTGAAAAGATCGGATAGACCAAGCAAGGTCCTCTAAGCTTTGAAATTCAAATTGTGACCCAGAAAAGGGGAGGAAGGAGAGGGAGGAAAAGCAGCTGAGGATTCAGAAAGCCCGAAACTCAGTTCTGTACAGAGCCAGGCTATCCTGGGCCATGTCGTTTCTGGTGCAAGAGAGCAGAAACAACACGGCCTGCCCATCTCGGGGCAGAACCCGGAGGGAAACACAGGAGAGAGCACTGGCCTCCCGAGGTGATGCGGGGTCAGGGACAGACAGAAAGGAAAGGCGAGGGAAGGCTGCAGAAGGCACGGAGGCGCCGGCAGGGAACAGTACCTGTAATACACAGCCAGGTGCCCCTCCTCAACCTTGTGGATGGAGGAGTACAGGAAGAAGACGAGGAGCCCCGCGGCAGCTGCAACGACGGCTCCAGCCTGGGCCATGGCCATCCTCACATCGCCTGCGGGACACAGACCGTTACCGCCCGGACGGCGGGGCCCCCCCTTCGGCCGCCGCCTGCACGGAGACGCAGGCTGGGCGCCCCCGCCCCTTTCCCAAGGAGAACAGCCCTTCAGCCCGCGGGCCGAAAAAAGCCTCAGAGCCCCCAGCGGGCCTCGCGGGCCGCCTCACCCCCTCAGGCCGATCGCGGCGGGCGGCGCGGCCCGAGCTCCGGCNTATATATATATGTTTATATAATCTATACATTCATATTACACACGTGAGCGGTCGTGACAAGCCCCGGCCCTAAGGCAGCCGCCACCCCCTTCCTTCACTCTCCTCCATTTCTTTCCCCTCCCGGCAGGGGCCACGGCCCCCAGCACCGGCTGAGGAGCACCGGCTCCTCCCGGGCTGCCCCCACCAGCGCCCACCGCAGCGGAAGGCGCAGCTCCAACAAGCGGGTTACTCGTCGAGTCGAAAGCCCAGGGAGGCGAGAGCCTGTCACGTGCCGTTCATCAACTGCCGATGGCGTTATCTGCTACTGACCACCGCCTTGGTGACCAACGCCGCTATGGTTTACAAAAGGCAAGGCGATGGCTGGACCAGTCCCCTCCAGCTCGTCACAGCGAAGGCTGCCCAGCCACCTCTCAGCACGCAGGTGCTGTGCAGATGGCAGCACGTCAGCTCCTTCGGCTATTTCAGCCAGCTCCAGTCAAAACTCTGAAAGAAGAAGCAAGGAAACAACTGATGTGTCAGAAATGGCCACTTGAACGTTTGTTTCCGAGGTGGTGAGCAAAGGACACTCAGTACCCAGCACCTCTCTCTTCTCAGGGAATCATGCTGATCTAGAGGAGGAATCTCACAGTTTCACAGCTTGGTTTGCCCCCCCGATACAAAATCCCCCATACTTATTGCAGCACTCAGGCATGTCACAGACTCTACTTGCTTCGGGAATTACATTTTGTGCCTACACGAAACCCATCACCAAGGTTCCTAGTGCACCGTGGGATGTACTGGTAGTGCAAGAACACAAATGGAAAAGAAAGAAAGGCTTCAAGCCAAACGTATGCAAGAACAGAGAACACCTTCAACTTCTTTTATCCCACGACAATGGAAGTTATCCCTAAGGAGACCTTTAAGAAGCTTTCTGAAAATCCAAGTTACAGCATACCAGTGGGTCTTTGACTTCTTTACAGGACTGCAAGAAGTCAAGAAATTTGTGAGACAATCTCAGGCTAACTGAAGCTGTACTGGCTCTTCTCCATTATGAACAGGTCAACCTACATGCCTAATTGTCCCTTCCTCGTTCTGTTTATACAGGTGCTTCTACAGTACAGCCTCTAAAGTCAGCAGAGAGCCTCTTCTAAAAAAGCGGTAAGCTGTGGTGCTCTTCACTCTTCTGCTAATCGAGATCTTTTGAGCAGTAACTACCAGCCTCAATTAGTAGTTAAGGAACAGAGTTTCAGACTCCACCAAAATGTCTGGGTGATCATTTTTCATTTCTTGCTATTTCAAATACCAATTTGGGCAAAGAGCCTTCTCGGAACTCTCTGAAGCCCCACTTCTGCTTCACGTAATGATCAGGAAAGGGCTCTGGAAACGGCAAACCCTGCCCACACCAGCGCAGGGACACAAACCAGGACTCCCCAGCTGAGAATGCAACCAGCGTTCAGGGCAAGCTCTACCAGCCAGAGGGTCCCACAGAACAGCCCACGCAGATCACTTGGCTGACACTAGCACCAAGCGCTACCTTCTGCGAGGACCAGCATGCTAGCGGAGTCCAGGAGCAATGACAGACATTACGTGCCAGCCACAGCAACTCACTTCATCACAAATGACCCCATGTAAGGAGTTCTCCAAACCCTCAGAGGACCCTGCCGTGGCTCTTAAACATAAGGTCCTCCAAGATACATCAACACTTACCATCATGCTGTTGTTCTGCTCCTGTCTCACCTCCTGCAAAATACTGCTAAAGAGTTCGAGGTAATTCAGATTCTCTTCTATCACATGGACAAAATTTTCCCTGCAGGGAAGAGAAGGTTCAAGATGACAGGTTTAAACCACAAAACAGCAGCAATGTCAAAAGGCTCTGCACCAGGGGGAGAAACCAAAACCCACCCAAAAAACTGATTTATAGCAGTTCTCTGCAATTCTAGGAGATACCCTGTAGAGAAGAAAAACATGCCTTGAGGTGGCATGCTGCAGATCCCCACCCTGGAAGTGTGGATTTTTGCTCTCCTTCCCTACAGAGGAACTGCACAAACCACACAAACAGCCTTAGCAGAACCTAGGAAGCGAGCCGAGTACAAGGGGCCCAAAATCGCTGCCTGCTCCCCATAAGGTTTACATCTCTGTGCCTTGTACAGTGATGTGACGGTTCGAAGAGGAGCTCTGAGGCGACCCAAAGGCACCTCGCTCAGGAAAGCACCTATTAAAAGGTGATCACCCCCCATTACTCAGAGGCGAAAATTGCCCCGCAGCAGTAGGCAGAAAAGAGGAAGTGGAAAAGGTTGCTCAGGGTTTCAGAAAAATCAGCTGGCTTCCAGCAAAAGCCTGCTAAGAAGATGTGCATCTTCAGAACCCAGAAAACCTGGAAATCCCTGACCACCCAAAAAGAAAGAGATGGCCAAATGGTTTGATGCTGATGTTCACAACCCCTGCCCCAGCACCCCCCAAACCAGCACTGCTGCGGATCGAGGGCTGAGCAGTCTTTGTGGGACGTCTTCCCTTCTGTTACGCTGACTGGAAGTAAAATTGCTAGTGAAGCAAAGGGAAAAACCCTTCAGCTCCTGACAACTCTCTTATTCAGCTAATGCTGGCTGAGAAGCTGAGAGAGAGGGGCTTTAATAACCAAATCCAACCCCAACACAGAATACCATGACATGCAAGAAATGAATAGCACAGTGCTAGCTGATGGAGATCACAAGCTTTAGCTGAGAGTGGTGTGTGGAACCTGCTCATGACCAGAGAGTGGACGTTTCCGAATAAAGTGTTCAACCCAATTCCTGAATGTTTTAGAGTATTAGAAACATATGAGCTACTAAAATGTCTTTTGGAAGGATAAAAAACAACCACCCCAGATATTGAACCAGATGGATTGCTTAGTACTAACCCCGACTTCAGACCTCCACTTGAATTAAGGGTTTTTAAACATCACTGAAGCTCTAAAAAGCACTAAATATGGCCTGATTTATCTGGGACTTGCACCAGAACTCAGCCAAGAAAAGAAACTGTATTTTGGCTCAAAATCTCATTGCTGCATTTTGCTGTGGTATGGCCAGAGGTAAGTTACTGAACTCCAGTCAGGAGTGGAACAATGCTGCCTTCAGAGCCAGCCTAGCATGCCAAAACTCTCCCTGCTCAGCATATCCAAAACCCACCACATGGGATGTGGTGAAGGCATACCCCTCAGGCCCCTTCAGCACTGGAGACTCCAGCGGCAGAGGACAGGATTTCAGAGTGTATGCATACAAAATGGCTACACTGACTTCTCTGCAGCGGCCTCCTTTCCCAACAGCTCTTACCCATCTTCGGCAGTTGCCATTGATGACAGAGGGTGAGGTACGTTCCCTGAGGAGCTCTGCGGGAGCCACATGGCTGCCGGAGTTGAGGCTGTCCCTTCCAGGCTGGAGCTTACCAGTGATCGAGAAGAGCTCTGAGTCTAGAAAAAAGAAATTCATCTGCTGTGACGGACAAAGGAAGAATTTAGTTGGGCTTAATTATTCTGTACGTGAGACTTGCGATTAAACATAAGCACTGTTCCTAACATATACACACAATCTAGGCCATGCCTGTGGCTGGCAAGTCAGCCGACAGAACCCTCTGCAGTTCTGCAAATAGCTGGTACCAAACGCCTCTGCATGTAAGTCACCCGTGTTGCACGTGGCATATCTTCTATGCTGAAGAATGAGAAGGCGGTGCTGCGTCCTCAACTGTGAGCCATGCACAGCAGCAACTCTCCTGACAAGGGGACAGACATACATATTTCCTAATGCTGACCTTGAACGTAGGCATGTGGAAATCAGGAGATTGCTTCAGCTGTATAGTTGCTGCAAGTGATGCAGAAAAAGTAGCGTAGTCTTAAAACACCTTAAACTAACCAGGAAAGCACCTATTTTGCTTCGCAGCACTAAAATCACGCTAGGTTTAATACATCAAGCTGAAGCTCACCTATCACAGCGTACGTCCTCCAACAGCAGCCAACACTAGACGTTCAGGGAGCGTAAGTACAAGGCGCCTGGCACGGCATGTCTACCGTACTCCAGCCACCAGCGATTTCCAGTTTGAAGACCTACTGGGACCAAGGACTCCTTTACCAGGCTTCTTTTCCACGAATTTGTCTACCCTCCCCTTCTAAAGCCTTGACAACTTTTAGCATCTCAAACTTCCTTCCTCTACAGTAAAATCAACCACTGTGTGGAAGTTATCCCTTTTTGGTCTCTAGAGTTTCATTTAATGTTCCCTGGCTCCTGCACTGGAAGGAAGAGCAAACGAAGAGCCCAAAATCTACTTACGCAAGCAATTTTCAGCAAATGCCATATCTCCCTTTGTCTTTTGCCCTGCATCTGCATCACTGAGTTGTCAGCTTCCTTGATGTTATTCAGAGCCACTTCAATCTTTGGAAGCAAGTCAATGATCTTCTGCTTACAGCCCAAGAGCTTGCTATAGTAAAAAAAAAAAAACCACAAAGTTACTTTCCAGCTTGTGTGGCAATACATTTTGGCAAAATCAAAAGCCTCACCTTAGGATTCAAGAAAGATTCCGTGATGACACCTCTTTCTCTACAGCACAGCACTGCAATAGCTGCAGGTATGAAACCTGCAAGACTGGAGGAACCCCTGGACTTTTTTCCAAGTCCAGTTAAAATTCAAAAAAGCAGGCAGACAGCACTACTATTAATACCCGCCATATAAGCTCTTCTTATTTGAAGTGCAAAAATTGATCCTGATGACAATGGACAGCACAGCAACTCAACCGTGGTTATTTTATTAATCTCTGGTCTGTGTTGGTCTCTGTGGGCTGACCATACCATAGCTAACAACTTTCTTTATGGGATCTGCTAAGCATAAGCCACACATGAAAATAAAACTAAATTACGGTTTGCTGACTATGGAGATCTGCATGATGACATTTTTTCTGAACTACTTGAAGAATTAATGAACAAATCACTGTGGTATCTTCTCAGATGTTACACTGTTTCATTTTTTCCCTTAAGATTTTAATCCTAACCTAAACACTGGCAGAATTTATCTCATTTTAAAGTGAACTCTTGGATGCTAACAGCACAAGTCATTGCATTCCCCTCCCCTTCCTTATCAGTTATACACATGAGCTATACATTTGGGAAAAAAAAAAAAGTAAGTGGAAATTCAACACAGACACAAAGGAACAGAATTCATATTGCTCTAAGAAACATATACCTGTGGGTGGAGCTTTACAGCTCTGATCTCCATGGTTTTCCCTCTCCTTCCTGCTACAAAGCTACAAATGCTGCACATTGCATTTGCCTGCGGTTTCTTTTCCTGCATAAAGTACCTGAGATGGCCGAAGAGCTCCTTGAGAACTCGGTCTTGGCTCTGTACTGTCTGCACAATGATCTTCACCATGTCCGTGCTGTCACTGTAGGCATGATCTGAAAGGGCCATCAATCACCACATTAGTAAAACACTCTTCAGCAAGGAGCCGCTCTGGACACAAACGCCCAAAGTCAAGGAAAGATCTGACTTAGTGAGTGCAGCCAAACAAACTGAAACTCAATGAAACATCTTCAAATCTGTCACAATCTCTCATTAGGCACAGCTTTTCCTTAACGTCTACAATTCCAGTGACTCTTGCTGTCTAGATAGTAGCTCCAATAAGGACTGCAGGTAGTTGCCAAATGCACCAGTAACTAAGTCCTTCTGCTCGGCAGCTACGAGGTCCAGAACATAAAACCCCAAACATGGAGCTCCATCCAGCATCATTAAGAGAGGAGAGGGAGAAAAGAGACTACCCTTGGGTTGGAGCGATGACAAAGGAACAGCAGTTCGTCCCATGTCTGGGGGGAATAAAGTGATAGTACTGGGGGCAGGAGAAAAGGCAGAGAATGCCAGAAGGCAGGCTTATGTTCAGGACAGATACTCCAAGACTGAAAACCAAAAGACAAACCCAGGGCTGAAGAACAGGACTACAGTTAAGTTGGGAGAGCTCTAGGCTCAGCAAAAAGAAGAAATCAGCTTAAGGCATGCCCTTGAGCCTGGTTTACTTTAATACAATCATTTGCCTTCTCCTGCTAAACAGTATTTTCTGGGTTTGAGCTCAGAAAACTTAGTCATGGGGTATGAGTGTGAAACAGTCTTTGAATCATCTTCTTCCATACCTGGAGGTCTTGTTTTTAATTGCTTGTACAGGTCTATGGCTCTCTGTTCCCTTTAAAAAGAAGAAAATGATTCATACATGTTATCAACAAGAAGGCGACTCAAGAAAAAAAAGCATTACAATTAAGTTATGCCTGGCTGAGCCTCATACATCAGAGCTGCCACCTTCTTCTACAGCTAGCAGACAAATATGACATTTGGAACACAGGGATGGTCTTTCTGTGATGGAAACCAACTCTTCCCTAAAAGCTGTCTCTCTTTTCCTCCGATTATGCATTTTCTTCTCAGATAACCGTACTAACTGGAGGTTATTTTCAATTTCAGATTTTCACATGGCTCAGCTATGTTTTCTTTCCATGGCATCCTTAATTATGAAACTTCATTTTTGTATTTATAGGAACTTCTGCACAACTGCCTGAGAAATTGTTCCTGTTCTGCATTTTTCTCCTGAATTTTACAGTGATGTTCTGCAAATGGAAAGAGACGGCTGCATCACTAACAAGAGGACAGAGTTTCTCTTCTTCCCACTAAATAAACGTTACTTCATTCAAATATTTCAAAAGCAGCCAAACACCGAAGCTTCCACCCTTGAACAAATCTTTGCTGTTCTAAATCAAAAGTCTGTCAGAACCAAGTAGCAGGTTAGCCAGTTCTAACTCTGCTTCTGGGCCCTCGCCAGGCCTTTTCTTCCCCTCAGCTCCCCTTTGATCACCCCAATACTGTTTCAAGAGATCACGCAAGCTGCTTCTGCTTATGTGAGTCAGCATTTTTAGGGTGCTGGATAGTTATCCATCTTGAAACTCCCACATCAGCCAAGGACCAGGGGAGAGGTACTCTTTACTCCTGCTGCACTGGGAAAATGAGAACGTCAGGTAAATTTGAGACATCACCCAGGATCCCTGTGAGTCTCATGGCTGTGCATATCAAATCTTAAGGTAGTGCTCTGCAGTATGCTTTGCTACAGCCCCAAAAACTAAAGAGCAGGAGACTCAATCTGTTCTCCACTTTACTCCTCATTAAGAGGAGGGGCTTTGGATCAACAGCTGAGGGCACACTTTAAGCACCTTGCAAATAGCTGACACAGCCTTGGGTTTGCAGCAGTGAAAGCGCTTAAAAAAAAAAACCAAAACATTTTATGGGGCAGGTTCCTGATTAGTTTAAGCTGCTCTGAATGTGGGCTACTGCTGCAAGAGGTGGTTTCTCCCTTCCACCACTTCCTACCCTGTGTACCAGTTCTGCTGCCTCTGCAGCTACACGTGGATGAAAAGCAACTTAGCAGGGCTCCAGCTCTGCAAAGAGGGAGGGGGGAGAACATGCCAGGAACAGGCATGTTTCATCCCAGGAGGAGGAACAATCATTCAGAAGAGCTCTTACTAACAACAGATTTAGCAGCTATTCAATCTTGGTGGCTATGCGATCCCTCTCTCTTATAACTGCTACTTCTGCTCTCAGCAACAGCCCAAACTACAGTAATTGCTTCCTACATCTTTTTAAGATCAGTAATACCACTTAGCTCTTTCCTATTTGAATACTTTAAAAAAAAAATAATCAAGTTTCTAAATATTCAAGTATCCACGGGCTGTTAATTATCCTTGCTTTGAAAACACAAATTGAAGATATTTAATAGGATTTTACAACAATCTCATAATTTTCCTCAGTCAACACTATAAAATTCACTCTTCTCCAATGCAAAAAGAAATCCTCTGCATTTTTCAGTTGACACCAAGATATATCTTAGGCCTATCTTCTTCTAAGATGAAGTTTCACAGTCAGTGACAGAGAAGTGTCCTGTCCTCCCCAGCTGTGTTTTCCATGTTTCCCCAGGTCTAGTCATTGTGTGGCTGCAAAGTAAGTTCGGTAAGTTAGATGAGTTTACTCCTGCGACTGAATGTTAATCTTTCTTGCACAGCTAGCTTTTGGATAGAGCAGTGTCCTATTCTGCCTTATAATGCTGCTAAACGATTGTTAGAGCTTCAAGAGGAAGGAGGACGGTACAGCCACAAGAGGTGGGATCTTCCCTTTTACCCGCAAAATGATCTTAAACCAATTGTAAACTACTCTGTACTCCCAGTTTGCAAAAAGCAAGGAGTGCATTTCAAAAGCGCCAATGGAACCACCAACAGAGGGGAAAAAAAAAAAACCAAACCAACTGTGAAATACACAAAATCCATTTATGTGCACTAAAAACAATAAGCAAAGGACTTACAAGCTCTCCATGACCTCTCCTTGGCGCCTTGCGTACGGACTCTTCTGAAGCTCTACAATCTCTGTGTGCAGAGCCATGATCTGCTCATCCAGATATCCAATATCTTCAGCCTAATGGGGAAGTGTAGGTACAAATCAAACTGAAGGAGGAGAGCAGTAAAGTAGATAAAGATCTCCAGAATACTTGTTTCGATAATGGGCTGACTCCATGCAGAGTTTAGGAGGAAAAAAAAAGCTCTTTGACATGACTGCTGCTACAATAATTGAGGTTGTTGTTATTATCTTCTCAGTATATGGTATCATCTAGATCCAAATCTCTGACAACCACACTGGATGAGAAAAATCAGCTTCTTCATAAATGATATCTCTTTGAGATGGACACTGCACACACACCACACACACTCTCTGGCTCTACATGCATTCCAGCAGTGAAGATTTATTCTCCTGCTCTTGCAGCATGGACAGAGGGTGGGTGCTTTCACATTTTACCCTCCTGTAAACATTTTGGTTTGTCATTTCTCCGGTATTTCACATTTTTCTCAAAGCAATATAAAAGTTACCAATCTCATGCCAAGCCCCCACAGTAAGTTAGGTGAGACAGCCAACAAGAAAATTTCTGAGTGTGGGGAGTAGCTATGTGGTGCCAGTCATGTGCTGGAGATCCGAGATCCCTGGCATGGTTAAGAAGGCATTGGTCACCATAATGGGTCTTAGCACCATGGACTGCGGGCACTGCTCTGCCTTCCTGAGAAAGTATTTTGAGATATTTCAGCTTTTCCTTACTGACCTGGGGCTGTAGAACCTGAAATGGAACACTTTCCAGAACATACCCCTTGCTGAAGCTGCAAAAGTACTTGGTATGAGGCTATATAAATGCAATGTGACCCCTTGACACGAAAGAGATGTCTGTAGGTCTTGCAGGTAAAGAATAAACCAAGAAGCAGCAGCAGCAGGAAGCCACATAATCAAAGAGGAATCAGACTGTGAGAAAAGTAGTAAACCCTGCTATCAAAAGAAACGTCTTTATCTGGAGCACTGTGACTCACCACACAGCATAACTGCATCTCTTGAATTCACAGACAGTAAACTGCCCGCCAGATAGACTGAGATACCACTGTGTATCACAGAGTAAAACATTTTCCATTCCTGATAAACGGACACAGTGTGACTATACATGTGGACTGCACAGCTTGAAGACAGAACATAATTCTGATGGTCTGCAAAGTAATTATTTCTTCAGGTTCCTGGTTTTCTGGAAACAGCCACTGACAGCTTTGAGTTGTTCTGCTAGAAGCAGCCTCCCTTTCATCTTTGTTGCTTCCTAACAGGGAGCAACAAGATCCCAAAATGTAAAGAGCTAAACAGAGGTGAATTCAAGTGAGAATCCCAATTCCCCTGATCTCCATCACAGGAGCAAGCAGAATCAAGGCTCCAAGAACCTTCTGACTTAGACGAAGATAGGTAATGGATCCCAGAACCTGAACTACCCAGCCTGTTCCGTCACAGGGGAAAAAAAATAGGCAGTGTAATTTGTTGTTTGTGTTTCTAATGGCGTCTGGGATTTTTCCGTCTTAATCACTGTGCTCTGTATTACTACGAGAGCCAATACAAGAACTCCCTGCAGGGGAGAGCAGAAATGCAAGACATCAGCCCAGCAAACCGCATGACAGTCCTGCTCAGCAGAACATGCAATGTTCTTGGCACACCTACAGCTAGCTGCTATCACAGAGCACAAAAAATGAGAGTACTTTCTGAGAAATTTTAAACCGAGAAATACATTACAAATGTGCTGGGTTTTTTTTTTCCTTTTTTTTTTTGCATTCCTTCTGAATGCCGCCACTTCTGAATGCTCCCGTCTGAATGCCTCTCCCCTCACAAGCTTTATTCAGTAAATCCAGTAGAAGAGAAGAAGAAACAGCTTTTGACAATAAAGTACAATCATCCTAACTGTCCCTAGTTTTCACAGCCAAAAGCTTATTCCTTCCCTATAGGTCTGGACAGAACCGTAGGCAGAATTATTCTCTGTCAAAAAGGCCTCTGTCTCCTCATTGTTTTCAGTGGAAGTAAAATTAAAATGCTCCTTCCCAGAAGACAGCCATCAGAATTCTAAGCAGTCAATAAATTTCGGCTAGCTTTTCTCGCAGAACCAACTCTCTGAGAAATAGAAAGCCATTATGTCAGCTCAACTGTCCATAAACCACAAGTGAAAACATCTGTTAACTACTAGGACTACTCAGAGTAAGAACCAGCTCTAGCTCCACTCTAAATTTATTAAGGATAAAAACTAATTGGCATACTTACTTGCAGAATACCAGAAACTTATGTCTGTATGCCTAAATGAAATATTGCAATTTTGAAATCACTGCACAGTAAGTGATTGGTATTATTTTCAGCTTTAGCAATGAAAATTTTTGTGTGCAAGAAATCCAACCAGGAAGACTCTTGTCTACAGCAACACCATTTCTTTTGCGCAATAATGTGTCTCTATACTTTCCTATACAGACAACTGAGTCTAGTGACCTGTGGGCTGGTTTTGTTCAAATCACTAGATTCACACAACCTGGTGACTGGGGACCATTTCTTTTTTAACGCATCTGCAATGATATTCTCATTCCCACAGCAGGGAGGATATGAAACACGCTGAAAGGAGAGGGCAGTGGCACATATGACACTAAGTTCCTGTCATGATCTCCTTCACAGAGACATAATGAAGTTTCTTTAAAATCCCCTACCTGTGCACACTGAGAGGCCTTCTCTTCCATCTCCTTCCAGGCTTTGAGCATCTTTTCTGAAGCTTAAGAGAAGAGAGTTGTTAATTTATAAAAAGATATAGACACAAAAATAAAGCATGACCCAACCTTTACATACATGAGTTGAATTTGAACAAAAAGAGCATGGCACTGAATCTGCAAGCAGGAGTCACGACCCAGAGATCACAGAGAGACAGCAAAGTTGCAACTTAACAACTGCACGCTCAAGCCTAACTCACATGCAAACCCTTTGGTAGGATTTCACTGTTTGCAATCACCAGCGTAAAATGAGCGTGAGCCTTTACATTCCACCATTAAGCTCAACAACTGCCACTTTTGATTAAGCACAGACTGTCCACAACCAGTTCATCAAGTCTTTCTATTTTCCATCATCATCCTTCAGACCACTCATAATTTTTGACTCAAGTTTCGTTTTCTAGCAATATATCCAAACTATGCATAAATCTTACTGTTCTCCCGTGAATAGCATTTGTAAGATCCAGATGTTTCTGTGACATGAAAACTGTAGCTGGTGCTTTTCAACTCATCTCTCATCCTGACTCATTCTACCTCCTGACACCAAGCACAGCAAGATCACTCCCTTAGCGCTGTTCAAAACGGTGTTTCTACAGTCACCGTGCCTGTTTGTTCTACCATGGATGGTTAGCGGCCCTTCCGCTGTACATCAAGTGCAGCAGCTCTGCCCTCCGCTTTATGTCCAGTGAGAACAACGAATGAATCAGACTCTGTATGAATAAATAGCAAACGTTTACATCACCCGTACTATTAATACTCCCATTTTCTTAGCTTGGTGTTCTCTGTGGGGAAGAGCTGACCACCTGTCACTGAAGGTCTCCAAACACATTTTATTTTTTAGCCTCCTGCCTTTGCTTCTGCCAAACTCTTCTCCTGCATCTGCTCCAGCTAAAACATACCCGTAAAGATGCTGAGGAACACAATGGCAGCTCCTGCATTCATTTTCTTTTAAGCTAGTTCTTACCCACAGGCCTTCATAAACAATCTGATCCTTTACGCGATCAGACAAGACACCCAGGCAAGGGTTACACAATACATACATATGCCATAAGCCATCTGGTCACTGTATCTCTCCAGGTCGAGGTGAATGCTTTGATGAAAGAATTCCAGCTTTGCTTTCAGTTGCTGAGATGCTGACACCATATTGTTTTTCATTTTGATTAGGTTGGCATTATACCGAAGAAGACTGAGCCTAACAAATAAAACAAGAACAGCACATGGTAGTTGAAAAGCATTATCTGGACTTGTGTGGCCAGTGCTGTCACATTACCTGAAGGAAATACATAGCTAGCAAAAAATTTTGTAACATCCTTAGAACGGGGAGTCTCAGTGGGGTCATAGACTCCATCTTACAACCTTAGAAGCTGCAGGTTCTCAGCAAGCAAAAAGAGAAAGTCCTTCCTCATTTCCTTTTTTTTTTTTTTTTTTGTCAAGCTCAGTTAAAGACTCTTTGCAGTGTAGAGTATTTCCTAGCATTTACAGGGTCCTGTAATGCATGTGGCCCCTGGTGAATGTTGGCACCTTTTTTTATCACTTGAGGTACATGACACTGCCTGTTCTGTGGTTCAATCGCAGGACAAAACCCCACAAATGTAATGAACAGTTCCACTCATTCTGCCACTTGTGAAACGACTATCCTGGGCTGCATTAGGAGGAATGTTGCCAGCAGGTCGAGGGAGGCGATCCTTCCCCTCTATTCGGCGCTGGTGGGGCAACACCTGGGTCCAGTTCTGGGCTCCCCAGTACACCAGAGACACGGACATACTGGAGAGAGGCCAATGATGAGCCATGAAGATTATTGAGGGACTGGAGCATCTCTCCCATGAGGAAAGGCTGAGAGAGTGGGGACTGTTCAGCCAGGAGAAGACAAGGCTGAGTGGGGATCAAAATGGACAAATACGTGAGGGGAGGGCATATAGAGAACGGAGCCAGGCTCTTCTCAGTGGTGCCCAGTGACAGTACAAGAGGCAATGGGCAAAAACCTGAAACATGGGAGGTTCCCTCTGAATGTCAGGACACCCTTTTTTACTGTGAGGGTGACTGAGCACTGGCACAGGTTGCCGAGAGGTTGTGGAGCCTCCATCCTTGGAGATATTTAACAGCCATCTGGACATGGTCCTGGGCAATCAGCTCTGGGTGACTCTGCTTGAGCAGGAGCGTTCAACTGGATGGGAGTTCGAGTCTGTGACTATATTCAAGGTTCAAGTTTTTTCAGTTATTATCAACATCAGGTGCTATGCAGTAAAATTCCTGGAGTGGAATAAGCTCCTAGCACAAATACGTTTTATAATGTGAAAGTACAGAACAGCAGAGGGCTGTAAAACTTTGAGTAACCAAAACTCCTTGAGATGTATATTTCCATGCAGTCTCTGTATTTGCATAGCAATGAATCTTCTGAACGAGGAGTAACAACTTACATGGCAGCTCTCTGGCCCTGGAAAAGCCTGCTATAATCTTCTTTTAGCCCAATCACGTAGTGAACAGCTTCTGCCCATACCTTGCGCAGCTGAGGAATTGGCAGTTGGATTTTACTATCCTGTACTGAATGCAAGAAAAACACAATTGTACACAAATGAAAGGGCAACTTGAGAAAAGGAGTTCAGTGCTTACAACATTCCTAATTCCTGCTTCAGGTGCTTAAACTAAGGGATCAAGTTGCACAAGATCTGCTCAATTTTTATGTGATGCTCCCTAAGCACATGTAAGCTTTTCATGTTCTGGCTCCCCAGGTGTTTGACAGTCTGCTGCTGGCCAGGCAACAGCTCACATTTGAACTCACAGCTACGAAAATACCGATTTCTTTGAGCACTTTGGCCTACTGACACTAGCAGACACAAGGCATGCTGCATGAACATGGCACAAGGCAAAACGCATGGTGGTTTTATCCAAAAACTCTATCTTGAGCACTTGACCAAGTGAGCAAAGCAAGTTCAACTGCTCCATTTAACCAGTTGATATTGGTCGCTGTCCTGACGTGTGTTTCATCCAAAGATGTCTTCAAATCTTTTGTACATTTCTTCCCAGATTCCTGATATAGATATTTGAGGGGAAAAGATACAGGACTTATGTGTGTTCCCCCATAGAGATGGGGAACCGTCAGTACATTGGGATATCAATAATTAGTTGTAAAAAGCCTTAGCTCCAAGAGATTCAGCACAATGATGCCATGCAATGAGATTCACCAGAATAAAATAGCCCAGAACACAGGAAAAAAAACAAACAATCAGAATAAACCGGAGTGAGAGTAAAAGGAGTCAGGGAAAACCAGCACAACTTCTGTAGAGCCAGGCCAAAGAAAATTACGCTACTTAACAGTATGTCACAAGGCATTTCCTTTACATGCAGTATCCCAGTAGATGCTTCCTGACATTATTTTTTCTTTCATAGAGGTATAGAAGGTCCTTCATACGGGTATATTGGGTGTATATATATCTTCACAGAGGTATATTAGGTCCTGCAGATGACTGCTGTCATTTCAGGAAACATGTAAGGGAAGCTCTAAGCAGAGAAGCGGCTTTTATGCATGGTCTAAAAGTATACTGATGATGCCAGGGCCGGGCAGCAGGACCAGAGCTAAGAGGGACCAACTGGAGCAGATCCCACCAGTATCCATGCAGCAGTAGACGGGCTCCACTCCTAACAACTCTAGAGGGGCCTGGACTTTCTCAGACACTTGGCTCTGCTTGGTAAGACCAGAAGTAGGATCGGTGCTATGGGGTTATGGACACATTATCACTAGAGCTGAAAACTGTGGGGAAGACAGTACAAGAGTGCAGGATTTGAACCTCTGCCAAGCGTCTCTGAAGGCCAGTCGTAACGCATAACCTCCTCAGGGGAATGACAGCAGCTCTGCAATGGGTGGAACAGGGCCAAACACACTGGCTTGGCTCTGTGATCAGAGCAAGGTGGATTTCCTCACACAGGGCCTGAACGATCAGCAGCAGAGAATGAGGGACCTGTTCTTTCACTTAGGCAAGACGCACGAGATGGATCACAGCTGAAATGAACCTATCACAGACAGTACAGGGCAAAAAGGTAACCTGTATCCTCAGGATGCTGATATGGGGTTCAGAAGCACCAGTCTCGGAGAGCTGTAGGAGGGCAACTGCTCATAAGCATCCAAAGCTCCCAATCTCAGGAGACAGGACTGCAAGGAGCTGAAGCCTGTTTGTACCCACACCCAGGGAGGAGGGGAAGAGGAGAAGGGATACGTGCGCAACTTCTACAGATGCTGAGCCTTAAGGTAAGGAGGTCCCTGACCCTTGGTACCACCAAAGGACATCTATGTGGGCTATCACTCAAGTTCTGAAAACGTCTTGTGGCATGATGCCACTGCAACACTCTGTGGGCGTGAAGGCACAAGACCCTTTAGCAGAGCAGAAGGCTGTGCGAATGGCATCACAGTCGCCAAGTCAGAATCTTCTTTCCAGGTTGCAGCGTGCAGACATAACCAAAAGTTTCCCTCTCTAGGCCACACTATTAGGTTGTGTGTATTACCTCCTTTGTTCACATTGTGGTTCTGTTTAAGTGGGGCAATCCTTAGGTTTAGGTGTTTAGGTGGGGTAGATGCTGTTCAGTACACAGAATTTAATATAAGGGCAAAAACCTTAAATGAATTCTTAAGTGGGTCTATAGGAGAATTCCCAAAAGGTGGGCGATAAATGCTCTGAATTGTTACATCTACAAAATGTGAAGATACAACACTGTAGACGAAACTTTGCTAGGCTGCTCCAGGTTCTTAAATGCTCCTCTTGGAATTAGAGAATGTCCTTCAAGATAACACACAGAGATTTGTAAGGCAAATCTACTTTCATATTACACGGGCAGCAGTGCTTTCAGTTCCCAGCTGACCTCCAGCATACTTACCAATGTAATTTACACAGTCAGACAGACTTCGAGAAGCAAACGGTCCATCATAGACAGTTTTGCTTTTGTCAAATAAATAGACCATGTAGCTATCCCAGCCTCTCTGGTGAAAAAAGATAAGAGAACATAAGAGAAATCCCAAACATAGCTCCTACTAACCCAGCAGGTCCTGGCTACATCATGAACTAGTTATTGTGGGCAGACACTCTTCTTATCAGGTGCCTTAAAAAAATGATTTTGATAGATCCCACAAACACAGGACCCTTTGCCAGCAAGTTACTTAAATATTTAGACAAGAGTATAACTATAGGGATCTGCTTAGATTACCTGATAAAGGAAATAGTGCTAGGCCTTAAGAGTCACTACACTTACAGAGCAAACCGTCCCCAGTGGGAGAAGATTAAGGCAATTTATCTTCCTTAAGATTTTAAATTCCCTAAGAATATGAAAGACATCAAAACAAACAGAATCATTCTTACTACGCCATCAATAACACACTGGGAAGCAGGTTTCCGAGGGTCCAGGCAAATCCCCGTTTCCAACAGCAGTTCCTGATTTCCAGTACTTATTCCAGTTTCAAACTCAATGCGAATCTGAAGGGAATGAAGGCTTTCCTCAGGATGCAAGAGAAATGAAACGATCTTGGCAGAGGTCATATTTAGGATGTGTACTATCTGTAAAGAGTACAAGTTGATTACAAGTCACTGGCTATCAAAGACAAAGGACACAAAGGCTGGGGAGGGAGCATGTAGCAATTAACATGTTAGACTGAGAGCATCATTTGCGTTTTAATGACTACCATCATCAAGTTCAGCAGTAAAGCCCCACATAATAAAACTTAAAAGTCTGGGCCTGTAACTTTTAACTTAATGTCAGAGAAAAATTACAATCAAACTCACTAATAGACTTCACAAGCCATGCTGCAGCTTAATTACATCAAAAGAACGGTGACAAGCTAGTATAAAGGCCATCTTGAGCCTTTTTGTCTCTGATGCTGGCCAGCAGTGCTCCCAAGAAAAGGAATCCCAATTCCCTTAATCCTTCCATACAAAAAAGCCATTACATACCGGTGCTTCTCACTGCTCTCAGGGCCCTCTCTGTAGTTTAACTATATCTGGGCAGAGACTGTAGGACCCAAAACGCACCACGATATACAGATTTTTGACAAGTCCTAACTATGGTCACAATCTTTTGCATTTTGGGCTTTAATTCCTTTGGAATCCGCCCAGATCGGACAAAATTATCCTCTGGCTTCTACACATGCTTGCCTCAGTTAGTCTTACTCCAGCAAAGCTCCAATAATTACTTGAAGGGGAAGAGTCAGGTGAATGTGATCTCTGTTCTACTACAGGTACTACGATAGTACATGGACCTGGAGGTCACAGCATCAGCAGTGGAGTTCAGGAAAACCATTATTAGCAAACATTAAACCATTATTTGACCTTCGTGAGTCCTTTCTGAGATGACAGACAGTAATACAGGGTCATTCTTCTACTCTAAGTGTAAAGCTAGAGATGAATATTGCTGGTGACATTTTGACTTCAGGTATGTACTGGACAGGCTGTATATCCACTCGCTTCCTAACACCAACAGAACCATTCCTCATGATCCTGCCGCTGGATGATGCCAGGATTATAGCTTTGCTCCACAGAACATGCTTTCTGTCCTCCGAGATGCTTTCAGTAGGCCTTTAAACCCAGTAACAGCTCTCACTCACCTTCAAATTCAGTATGTGCTCCATTACTAGGAAACACTTTGGATGGCTGACCTCAGGATCTAAACCTCCACCCCTCTGCTGTGGATCCCAATTCAGCATCAGTTGCAACCAGTTTTCCATCGGTTCTACAATTAAACTAAAACAGAAGGACCGTAAGAAATAGAAGGCAGATATTCTACAACACTCAGTCCACTTAGGAAACTAGGGTCTCACAACAGCAATAAGGTCACAACTCTTTGGTTAAAGACTGTACGTGTGCAACATCTGCTGAACGTGTGTGAAGAACAGCGATTTCGCTGCAGTTGCTCATCCTGACAGCAGGGAAAGCCTGGAAGGGGAGGAAAGCGCACACAGCATGAGCATCACCGCTGTGACAACAGTCTTCACTGACCTCAGTGGGAGCACACGGTCATCCCATATACCTTGCATTACACTTCTCCCTCTTCCTGACTCCTATTCATTGAGTCAAAAGTATCTTGACACATCTGTAAGATGTGTCAAAATGGATAAGGGGGAGGATTGTTCCCCCCAAAAAACCCATCTGTGATACACATAAAAATCAAAGTGTTCAAAGCTTGGTCTGCAGAACAACCATTCTTGTGCTGCAGAGCTGCCTGGAAGGTTCTCCTCCATGTTTTCCATGCAAGCAGCACGTAAGTTTATTGTCAAGAATGTATTTAAAGACAGCACACAGTGCAAAAAGCCCAAAGCTACTTATTTCATCCTCAGCTCCAGTAGTCTTCCTAGAAATCTGCCAGCACCAATGCGTTGTGCTGCACTGCTTGGCACATCTAAAGACACGAGTGCTAAGCAAGTGACAAATGATCAGTATGAATTCTGACTTGGTACAGACCAATTAATTCGGGTTGAAGGCCCTCCTGGAGGTCTACGGTCTGAGCCCTAGCCCACAGAAGGGCCAATGTCACAGCTACAGCAGGCTGCTCAGAACTGTGTCCAAGCAAGGCTGGGCAGTCCCCACAGGTGGAGATCCCTCACTGCTCAGGACCCTGTCCCAGGGATGCATCACAATTTGCCAACAACATGCACTTGTAGCCCAGAAGGCCGACCGTATGCTGGGCTGCATCAAAAGAAGTGTGGCCAGCAGGTCGAGGGAGGGGATTCTGCCCCTCTACTCTGCTCTGGTGAGACCTCATCTGGAGTACTGCATCCAGGTCTGGAGCCCTCAGCACAAGAAGGACATGGACCTGCTGGAGCGGGTCCAGAACAGGGCCACAAAAAATGATCTGAGGGCTGGAGCACCTCTCCTACAAGGACAGCCTGGAGAAGAGGGGTCTATAGGAAAGATGGGGACAATCTTTTAAGCAGGGCCTGTTGTAACAGGATGAGGGGTAATAGTTTTAAACTAAAGGAGGGGAGATTTAGATTGGATATAAGGAAGAAATTTTTTACAGTGAGGGTGGTGAAACAGTGGAATGGGTTGCCCAGAAAGGTAGTGGAAGCCCCATCCCTGGAAGCATTCATGGTCAGGTTGGACGAGGCTCTGAGCAACCTGATCTAGTTGAAGATGTCCCTGATCACTGCAGGGGGCTTGCGCTAGATGACCTCTAAAGGTCCCTTCCAACCCAAAGCATTCTATGATTCTATGATCACTAGCATGGGGAAACCTTTTTCCTGTGCCCAAATTTCATTTCCCTTGTTGTAACTTGTGCTGTTGATTTTGGTCCCTTTGCTTTGCCCCTCTGAGAAAAGCCTCGATCTGTTGCCTCTGTAACACCCAACTAGACAGTAGAAGACAAAGCTGAATCCCCCTTTGCCACTTCTCTTTGCCAGACTGAAGTAGTCCAGTTTCATCGGCCTCTCTTCGTTATGCTCTATTCAACAGGCTCTGACAGTCTTCGTGGCCTCTGCTGGACTTGCTGCAGTTTTTCCCAACACAAGTACTAGCAGCTTCTGCTTTCGTGGAGCAACGACTCAACTTGACGATACTGAATGTCATGAACCAAGTACTTATCGGGTAGTTATCACTCAGTGGCCTCAGCTAGTCTTACTCCAAAAATGCAGGATGAACTGCCACTGGAGAGCCCAAAGTATCAAAAAAGAGCCATGTGGCTATGGGCTATTCCTTAACAGCAAATGGTAGCTTGCCAGGAGCTTGAAACACTCTTTAGGAGAAAGAAGGAGGACCCCTCAGTGCTTGGGATAAAGGAGGAGGAGCCCTGCCCTTGGTTTAAAAGACAAGCCAAAAATTATCACATGTAGCCACAAGGACACACTTACCCACAGAGGCTGTGAGGCTGTGGCAAATGGGTACTAAAGCGAACCTCCCCATTCATCTCTTCAGAAGCAAAGATGTGCTTCGGATCCTTCTTCTTGATTTTCTCATGCCTAGAAAATAAAATCTTTTGTCGATATACTGACAACGTTACTTTTGTAAAGGGCCAAGTGAATACAGCAGCAGCAAAAAGTGCCAGTCTAGTAGCTTTACCAAACAAACTCTTCTTTCAGGACAAAGATGACATTTTCAAACAACCCACCCAGAACATCTCCAAGTGAAAGAAGGGAGTCCTTGCAATTAACTCTGTCTCTGGAAATGTTTTTGCACCTGCTTGCAAGGAGGTCTGGACAGTGTCAAACAAGAGGATCAACAGGTAACGATTCACTGACCGCAAAGCAATCCTGTGCAACAAAATTAGCCTGCATGCATTAGTGAGACAGGTAAGACTTGCAAGAGTCACCTGGCAAAACCTCTGCCCTCACCTTGATCCAAGTAAAGCACCTCGTAAGTGTTGGAAACACCGCATGCTATTGGATCCAGTACCAAGGAAGGCATCACCGGCAACGCTGCCTCAGTTTCCTCACCTTGGCTCACTTCAGCACTGCTGTGAACCTTGCCTAGAGCTCAGCTGCTCCCGGAGCAGCAGGATTTCCCAGGGCAAGTCAACTGTCATCAGCCAGCTGATGATGCTGAAGAACGCGTCTTGCTCCTGCAGGCTGCCAGCCTGCTCTCATTCTCAGTCAGCGCCAACTGGACCTGAAGCTACGCGCGTGTGGCCTGCGCTCTTCTCTTCCTTCTTTTTATGGATAGGGAAGAGCTGTTTCTAATCTTGTTCATTCATTAGTTTTCTACTACTTATGTTAGGAAACCAAGTTTTCCATGTTTGGAAAAAATGCAACAAATATTGAACTATTAAAATAATAAAATCCCAAGAATTAACAGCTAAAAGGGAAACTATTGCAACATACTGGTTAAAATTATTTTTTGTTAACATATACAAATTTTCTAAGCTAACACTTGCATAAAAATCT
>VZTL01078191.1:0-11955 GCA_013400535.1 Scopus umbretta
AATATTCTAATTCAAAATTAAAATCCGTCATTTTGTTCACATCACAAAAATATAATTTAAGAGACATGCCACTATAAAATCTGTCAAAGAGAGCAAGTTTGAAGTATATCTACAGCACCATCACAATTAAGGGCATGATACACTTCTAATCAAACCTTTTATACTTTAAATCCTTCTCCTGGCTCACACTATATGAGTTCTTAAAGTTATAAATTTCTAAATCTTGCAACTGATATTATACCAATATATTTATACATATGCAAAGACATAACATCTCCGTATATTGATATACACACACACATACTTGTCTTGCTTAAAAAAACCCCAAAACTGTTTTAACTTTTTTTTCACTGAAACCCTTCAATCCATTAGACATCTTTGAATTATACCTACTAAGTTATACCTTAAGATTGTATAAATGAGGTAAAGCGAGAAAAGCTTTTAAAAATATTTACTATGAAGAAAAAACAAACAAGCAAACAAAATTATCAACGACTAGCTGCAAAGAACTCACCGTTCCGGACTGTGGCATTGCAAAAACATCAATCACTCTCACAGTGTAATCATCAACAAATTCCCCAAGCATCAGACCCATAACTTCCATAGGGACACCAGCACGACCATGCTTCAACATCTGGAATTAAGACCAAAGGACGCTGTATGTTTAACAGGACGTTCAAGTTTGACTTGGGATAGTTCTTTCAGCCGTTCCGGATCTATAGGTAATTTGCAACTTGTAGCACTTTTGGAAACTATGAGGAACTATAAAATAGTACAAATTAAGCCAACAAAAGAGAAGTAATTAAAAGAAGTTTCTTACTCTGAGTGTTCCAAACAGTACTAATTTATTTAAAAAATTAGTCTGACCAGCACCTAAGGAGCACAAGTCCATACACTTTGGATAGGTGCCAGGGGCTCTATCTCCAGCACTATACACAGATGCTGTACACACAGAACACTTACTTTCAGCAGTGCAAGGGAAGAGATATAAACCTGTTCCGCTGTATCGACCGCAGGAGCATCTGTTGGTGGCCCCTATGAAAAGAATAAACAATTATTTCCTCCGCCATTGTTATTCTGCAGTTTCTAAACATTGTCTTCCGTACTGCAAAACGTACAGAAAAATGCATACATAATTGTGACTGTGTTAAATGCAATTCTTACAAACAAAACAAACAAAAAAGCAAACCCCAAACACTTCTTTACAGCACCTTCCTTCACTAAGCTATTTTGCAATACAAGCCACATAGCCATCACATCCTGTCTCCCCCATCCCAAAACAATACCAATCTAAAGAGCAATCTTATCAGAATCAGTCAAATAAAAAACTGGCAAGTATTGCACTGGGTACAAACCTGTTACAAGACATACAGGCTAAGAGTCAGAGAAGTTTCCATTAGCCTGCCTCGCTGCAATGCTAACCTTCGTCAGCTGTAAAATACGGCCAGTTCTCCAATTAACTATGTGTTTCTTACAGTGGTGTGAATGTAAATGCTGCTGGGCTAGCATGATTAACTGGCACCAACACAAACAGCAATTTCCCTTTGCTTCATCAGCTTTCAGCTAAAGAGGACTTGAAGATAAAGGCTATGGGAGTACTTTGCAGATACACTGGTACAGTGAGAGAAAAAACGGACCTCCGATCCCTAGGTGGAAAAGCTGTGAACAAAATACTTTGCTCTTTGCCTTATGAGTAGTTATTCAAAAATTAGCACAACTGTCCCAGGTGTGAATGATCAGTTGAAACAGGTTTTGTGTGCTGCTGAAAATGAAAAACACAGGAGGCAGCAGTTTAAATGTCCCTTTCTCGAGGAGCAAGAGACATATTGCTCTTATGTACAGAACTCTGTATCAGCGTACCTCATTACAGCCAATTAACAGTACATTCATTACTTTATTACCAAATTGTGCACAACAAATTTCCACTGAAAAGACAAAAGGTTACTTCTGCACTAACAACAAAGCAACTATGGAGTAGAGTAAAAAAAAAGATACTCTACATTAACTTAGAGGAGGAAAAAATGGTGCCTTTATGCAAACATTTTGTAAATTTAGAGCTTTGATTCCACAGTTATAAGCAAAATTTGGCAAAAAAAAATTCTGAGTAAACTTGATTTTTCACTTAAAGTGGAAAAATTCAGTACAACATGCATCTACATGACACCAACCAGAAGACACGGTGATCGACACATGTCATCACCTCCTGAAGATAAAACCAGGAACTCAAGTAATCAGCATATTAAATTTGTATAGTAATTGTCCTTTCTGCATACTTTCACTTTTACACACATAGAAAAGCATCATCTAGTTAGGCTTTTTTTCCCCCCAATGTCAATTAATTCCTTCTATATTAGCTCCAGATCCAATCTTTATATTTTGAATCCAATCTTTCTATTTCGAAACACACATACATGCATGGATCTGTGTCAACAACTGCTTCCGAACACCTTCAAACCTTTATTTCCAACTTTGAAACTGCTGACCATCAGCAGTATTTGCTTGATATTTGCTGTCCCTCACTTCTTAGTACTCATTGCTAACTCTTCTGTCTCTTTGTCCTTTCCATCAGCAATCTTCCAGCAGGTTTAACTTTTTGCCTTCTATAATACTCTTGCCGAAGGCCTATTTCTAATCAACTCCACCTCTTCATCAAGTATTTCCCTGACTAGCCATAGCCCAACAGTGAGATGCTCCAGTGGAGAAGCGTTCCTCTAACACTTACAATGAAAAACTCTACGAGCAGTTCTTCAGAACATTTCACAGAACCTGATGCACAGGGCACTTATTCCAGATTTACTACAACTTAGTTGCTTGACTGACTAAGCTTCAAATGCTCAATCATTTTCTAATACTGTTACTACATTTTTTTTTCCTCCATAAACATGTAAGTTTACTTTCTTAACTGTATCTCTCCCGCTTTAAGTCTATTCTAAATGATAATCTCACTTAGAATTCTTAATACTTCGGAAAGTACAAAGACTCATATTGCCACTTAATCACCGCTAAGAATAAAGCACAGATGAGTCGGGTTTTAATTAAAAAAGACATTAGTTTGATAACAACTGCTTTCTTCATACATAAATCACTCTTCCCATTTTCTACCAGGTCTAGACCAGAGAGGGTCCGAAGTGAGGGTAAAAGTACAAACTCAGTAACCTTCTGTTTTAGGAAGAACCATAACATCCATACTGCGATCACCATACATATTCTACATTTGTCCCAGATTTTGTTTAACATTTCACTGTAAGCAAGCATCCCATTACACCATTCAGCATGTTTTAAAATAAAGAATATCATAAATAAAATCTCCCCCAAAGCAGCATAAGTAGTTCCGTGATTTCTGGAAGGCTAATGTTGATGTTTGATTGAGACTAGCTTCTTAAAAATCAGGAGCTTGAACTGAGGTTTATTCCACAGACTACAGCACTTGAATAGGCTCTCCTATATGGAATCTCTAACGTCTGTTAAGATGGCAGATCACACTGACACCCTTCCTGTAGCTGAAGGCACTAATCACGTCTCTGTCCCCAACGTAGACACCTGTGTTCACAACTTGTAAGTTTAATTATTCTTCGTAACTTTTCAGATTTAAAAATCTATTTAAAATCAGTCAGTAGATTCAACACTTGCAGGGAGGAGACAAGGACCAGCATTATTACATTTTGTTTCTGTAACAAGGCAACTAAATTACCTTTAGTTTAAGCAAAGGTAGCAACTAAAGCAGGGTGTTACCCTACCGTACTCATTCCTAATCATTCCTTCTTTTTTATTTCTATACTCCTTGGAGCTTTCAAATGCTTGTTTACCTTGGTGATGGTCAGAAGAAAGGATATTTAATATTACACTTCATCAATCCTTTAGGCATTCTATGAGATAAAAGTACTTTCTGTTTTCAAAACCTATGTTAAAGCTCTCCTGTCAGCACCCATAGCCAACAATTCATTTTTAGCATGGGAAATGTTGCCAGTTCATAAAGGAATGCTTCATTGGTGTAAATCAACTTGTTTATCACCTTTTTTTTTTTTTTTAAAGCCATGGTATTCACTGTGAATGATTTTGCACACTAAATATAAGTTTAAATATATATATAAAAAATGACTACACTAAGCATTAGGAGATATTAACAGCAAACCTCACTGTTTCACTTTAAGCACATGCTTGAGATAGTAAAAAATATTAAAGATTAGCATCTACTTTCATCACACAAACAATTTACCTGAACTCTTAAAAAATTAGCTAATGTTAGTATACAATGCAAATATAATGTAGGTTTATTAATTCTCAGTCTTCTTATAAAATACAGTACATAGTAAGTATTTCCTTGGTCACAGACATTTCTGTGAAGACCTCAGTATCTCCTTTCAGTCTGCTCTGTTCTCCTTATAGATTACTAGCTAAATTATGAGAAAAGGAAATAACTCATTGCACTGTACCAATTCTGTGTATTGATTTTCATGCTAATATTCCTTCCTTTGTTTTGAATATAGATTAGAATGAACTACCCAAAAGAGTTATGAAAATATTACTAATTCAGGAATTTTTGAGGAGGAAAGGATCCATAGGTCGAAATCCGTCCAGAATCTACTTTCACAACAGATTTAGTTTCACATTATTTTTCTACTAAAGATAAATTAGCACATAAAATACTACAGGCACACACTTGTCTTTCTACAGAAATTATAAACCCAAAGTTCATTAAATTCTTAACGAATTAAATCTTAATTCTTAAAGATTTAATAGATAAAACCAACAGAAAAGGACTTGGGTCTTGCAAGTAGTTTACTTGGCTTCAGACAATGCCATTTTTTAAAAAAACAGACATTTGGAAACTGGAACCAATTTACTCCCATCTCTGACCACTTCCTCTTCCATAAATAGCTGATAATCTAACACAGCCTTGGAGCTACAGCCGCAGCTTCTGCACGCTAGTTACACAGTATGTGGGAGCTAGCTATGGGTTACATGCTTTGAGATTTCTTTGGCCTGTTTCTGGTAGTCTTTCACAGAAGTTTATGCATTTCTTTCATGAAGCAAAGAGGAAGAAAGACTTTATTAGCTAATCTCTACATGGAGGCAAAGTATTTTACACTGACCCTCCACAGCATGTGCTATTATCGCTGTTCATAAACTTCACTGCCTGCCAACTTTCACAAATGAGCACCATCCTTATGAAGCTGAGTACCAAATTAAATTAACTGGTGTCAGAAACCCAAACAAGAAAGCATTTGTATCTGCAATACAAAAGATCTGCTGGTATTTTTGGTTACATTATGGTATTCAAAGGTCAGACAGTTCTCCCACTGCAAAGAGTTTTGTAAGACTGTCCATCTCATTGCAAAACAGCAAATACTGCCTTCATTCTGCCTGCCCACAGCTTTATTGAATAACTTCTTGGGGAAAATGGGAGAAAAATAGGGTTTGGAAACTGCAAGGAATATTGAATGTTCTTTTTCTCAAGCATTCCTGTATAAGCTGGATACAGTAATTACTGAAATTCAAAAACTGTTCTAAATAAGTTATTTTGCTGCTTACTGAAAATGGATGTTTCTTCTGAACCAACTATACGTGCTGTCAGTCAGTGAAATGAGCTGTGTGACGGCCAGCCATATTGTAAAACCCAACCAAATTCTGGTTTTGTTTTTGTTTAGAATAGCAGAATCCCAATTTCAATAAGCAATAAAATTAAGTTACCACTATTAAATAAATTTTATTCTTGCTTGATTTTTTCCAGTAAGACTTATAATGGAAAAAATCATGCTCAAGTTATGAACAGAAGACTACACGGTAATATTAAATTAAGCATGATACTATTTTTGTTTCAAACAGTTAGAGATGATCCAATATAAAAAGCAGCCCTTTACTTGGGCAGCCCTTGTTGACGAAGTGTTAAAGGCATTTGCCATTCTAACAGGATAAAAACTAACGCCTTGAAGTGTTATCTACTCAGGCCTTTTAGCAAATTTGTTAACACTTTTAGGTATATTACTCCACCTTTCTCTTAGTGTGAACTGGTATCAATTATTTAGCCAATTTTATTATGTTATTAAAATACCTGCTGATTAAACGTGAACTAAAGTGTCATTTTAGAGCACTGCTCTTTATTTGTACTATTTTACATTTATTCAAATATATATAGAAAGTGGACTCAATTAATTACACAAGCAACTGAGAAATATTCCACAAATGGAGACACTTTCTATTGTTTAAATGGATCTTAAACACTGCTCTGGTGTCATGCCAATAGCACGAAAGATGATTTTGAAATACATCATAGCTGTTTCAACAAAGAAACTCAGTTCTGCAGGAGCAACTGTGATTAAAAAAAAAAAGGCAGTGAACTAAAGCGCTGTAGAGCAAATCTTAGCTTTATTGCACCAAACAGTCTATTTCTGTGTAAAATATAAGAACTGCTACAATCATTACTGTTTTTTATTTTTGCAATTGGAACAATTTAAATGTGAACATAGGACACACAAGGGAACACTGACCACTATAGTGTTTATTTCTTTCCCAGTACGGTAAGAAGGAACCTTTTAATAGTTTAATTTTGTGAGTATTAAACAACTAGTGTGAAAAACAAGCTGCATGTAAACTATTTCTACTGCCTCTGCTTCAATGACTAGCTGAAGCAACCTGTTATAGGAGGTGTTAATTGGCAATAGGAGTACAAGTCAGAAGCATGTTCCCCATCGTCCTAACCCAGCAAGGCTAGGTCATTAAAGTGGAAATGAATTCTTTCATGCCGACTTAACCCTTTCAGAACATATTTTCAGCTGTTATATCTAAAGACAATTGAGAAAGATTAACTAAAAAAAGACAGAAAAAAAACTTGCATTACTTTTGAATTTAAAAAATTATTTCCCCCCCCACACACACTTTTTCTTCATTTCCCTTCTCTACCTCCTCCAAAACAAGTGTTTCAGATAATCATTACATTTATTATGTAGGTAGGGGGGAAACAAGGCAACTGAAATATAAATGCAATGACAATAATTGTAAAGTAACAATTTATCATATTAAAATGTGTGGAAAGATTAGGCACTTAAAGCAATCTTAAAACTACCATTTTGTGGAGATAAATCTAATAGTGGGCCTATAGCTTGGTACAAGGGAAAAAACATTACAGAATACTACCTGCAGAGAGGACACAAACTCGAGCAAGTGTGCAGAGGCAATAGAGGTTTTAGCGATAATAAAAAGACCTTCGAAGTTCACCAGAGTACCACTGCTCTTCTCTACTTACCCTTTGTCAGTAAGTGGTATAACCTGATGATATAGTGACATAAAGACTAAGAGATTTCTTAGATCAGTATAGTGCTTTTTACACATTGCTAAGTCTAAAAATCTAAATAAAATCGTACTGTGGAAAAATTTTTCCTGTACCGAGACAATACACTTAGAGAAAATATCAACTTGTGTTCCATCAGTGGAAGTGGTAAAGGGAGCCATATTCCTGGATCTCAATGGTTCTAGCAACACTGTCATGGCAAGCATGTATTGCATTTTCCGTAGTACAGGAAGTTAACATGATCAATCATGAGAAAGAAAATGATCCGGTTCATTAAAAAACTGAAAAAAATCATAGAGTTCATAAAAAGGGAAAAATCTATTACTTTGCACTGTGCATCACACACTAATTAGTAGCAATTTGAAATTTTACTGCATTTTTCAAGCTAGTATACACACAATTTTACAGTTAGTTCCTCATCAACAGGATTATCTTTTGAAGCTAGCATTATGTCTAAACAGTTTGTATGTTTAAGCCCATTTTTATCCCAATTATAATCAAGCATACATAACAGACCACAAAATAACATAAGTCTCAACAAACAGCCTAGATTTCTGAAAGGATCACATTGTCTTGTTACACCATATGTCAGATGAAATAAAAAATTGTAGTAATATGTTTAGTCTCATAGACAGTCTCATAGACTCCAAAATGGAGTAGGGATACTAGGGAAATATTATGGCAACAATTGCTACTTTAAAAATATCTGAAAAAAAAACCTTAACAGGCTAGACTAAAAAAAAACAAACCTGCCTCAGTATGTTTTACAAAATCCTGTCTCCTAAAAAGTTTATCCAGGTTCACATTTACAACAGAACTCTACAAACAGCAATATAGATGGACTTGAAATATATTACATTTCCCATCTCCCCTCCTCTTCAAAAACCAAAGTTACAAACACAGAACTTTATATAGCTTTGAGTAGTTGGTTAAATGTGTTGGGATCACCAGTTTGCAAACACCTCTTTGGTGCAGAGCTAAAACTTTATTACTTACCTTTTCTGTTTGCTTGGGCTTTTTGTGTTTCTGTGGGTTTTGTTTTCTTAAATTAGGCAGAACTTCAAACAAAAATAATCTCTAGTTCACTGGGACACTCCACAGAGAATCTGGCCAGGATTTTAGTTAAAGAAAGAAAAAAAGAAAGGAAGCCACCAAAGTTTAGTTTATGTGTCCTGGTTTCAGCTTAATTCGGAGTTCATTTTCTTCCTAGTAGCTGCTATAGTGCTGTGTTTTGAACTTAGTATGAGAACAATGCTGATAACACGCTGATGATTTAGTTGTTGCTCAGTAGTGTTTAGTCTAGTCAAGGACTTTTCAGCTTCCCATGCTCTGCTGGGTGCACAAGAAGCTGGAAGGGAACGCAGGCAGGACAGCTGACCCAAACTGGCCACAGGGCTATTCCATACCATATGGTGTCACGCTCAGTATAGAAACTGGGAGAGTTGGCCGGGAGACAGCGATCGCTGCTCAGGGACGGGCTGGGCATCGGTCGGCGGGTGGTGAGCAATTGCATTGTGCATCACTTGTTTTGTATATTCTTCTATCATTATTATTATTTTCTCTTTCTCTGCTATCCTATTAAACTGCCTTTATCTCAACCCACGGGTTTTAGTTCTTTTTCGGTTCTCTCCCCCATCCCGCCGGGGCAGGAGGAGGGTGAGCGAGCGGCTGTGTGGTGCTTGGTTGCCGATTGGGGTTAAACCACAACATTATGTTTCTATCCTATCCATCTGCCACTAATCTCTCTTGCACCAACAGCTTCATGGAAGAGGTATAGGAATCCAGCAACATGGGCACATGCAGGATTTCCCATACACTTTGCTCATTTAATTGCCCAAAACTGTCAAAATTTTAAAAGGTCTTTTACAAAACAGCACTCCTGTTTTCCAATATTACTATCTGAAAATATTATCAAAGACTGAGGCTTAAATCTTACTAAGAAAAAAAAAATTACCAGGATTTGGCATCAAACGATGCTAGCTGAATTTAATTTGAGGTCAGATAAGCTTAATTTTACTACAATGTACTTTACAGAAAGTCATTCTACTTAGTCTAATTTTTATTAGAAATAAGTATTTATTACCCAATATTAACATGTATTCATGATATAAAGTTTTTTATATATATATATCACCTTGATGCAATTTGCAATAGTCAGGCTTTTTGCAATGTTCCCAACACAACTGTTGCTTGAAATGGCTGCTTAACGTGTAATCTTCCCTGGTTCTAGTGTTTCCTCTCCATTTAGCCTATTCAATCTACAAATTCATTGAGACATGCAAAAAAGCAAGGGAATATATGCTGCATCACTGCAGTTAATATTCCTTATTATCAAGCATAAGGACAATTTGGACTAGATGACCTTTAAAGGTCCTTTCCAACCCAAACCATTCTACGATTCTATGACAACATTACATTTAGTGAAAAGCCGCAAGATCAGGGACACAAAACAAATCCTCAGTAATGTTGTACATGTTTTTGAAAATAACTATTTTTCATAACCTCAAGCTACTGAGGAGAGAGAAAACCAGAAAATACAAAGGTAAGTTTCACTCCAGAATAAAACCAGGACTAACCTGTTACCTATCCCTATCACCATTACAGAAGGTATTGGGATTTAGAAATGAGAGCCTCAAGGTAGATAACAAGTCAGCAATTGTATATTTTTGTCTGCCTCCAGAAGTCTCACACTAATGCATATTTTTAATTACCTTATTCTAGAGACACAGTTCTGCCAAGAAGGCAAGGTAGCCCCCAGCAGGTGCTGTCTGAGGTCACTCTAAAGTACACTTTGTGCAGTAGAGCAGTTAAAAAGGATTTACTTAATACATAAAAGAATGCACTGGGTTCTATATGTATACAGGCTTTCTGTTGTGAAGAGTTGGTCCTCTGGACACAAGCAGGTGAACTGGGAGACTCAGTAGCAATATGTAGGAAGGTTACTTGTTTGTTGCACTTTAAAAAAAAAAAAAGCACCAATATTAATACAAGAGAACACTTCAAACTTCCAGGAAAAACTGAAGAGGACTTCTACACTGCAGGAAGAAAACAGAAGCCCTTGTTCAAAGGCGCTGCATAGTAGCATTGCAACTTAATATTCAATAGCATGGGATTTTAGAAAGAAGAAACAATTTCTTAAGAGAAATAAATTAAATCAGTCACTGCAAGGAGGCTGTTTCCTGCTTACAGAAAGGAATATTACAAGTGAACAGGTGTAATGCAAAAGGCACAAAGATGTCTGCTCTTGTTTAGTCTCCCCCCCCCCATTCTTTCTCATTATGGCTACACTCATTTCCTTGTCCACGCTCCTTTGTCTCTTCTGGGGAAAGTCGGCTGGACTACGCTGGCAATTAAATTGAGGAGAAAGAAGCTAATTGCCTAATTATTAGACATAAGGAAGTTTAAGATCTGAGGCCAAGAGGAGGCAGCTAAAAATGGTCTCCAGAGTTTATAGGAAAATCGTAGATCAGAGGAAACTGATAATGCTCAGGCACAACCCACTAGCTTTGTTATTTTTAGTTTTATGGTTGTTTGTGATTAATATGTAAGGTATGACTGTAGTGCAGCCCATCATACTTTAAGGCAGCTTTTATAACACAAAGTATGCACTGTGTTGAAAGTACAATCATATGACTGTGCCTAAGCCAATTCTAATGTTTCTCTCTCCCTCTCCCATTAGCACTTCTGGATATAAATCATGTTACAATCACTCAACCATGTTTCAAAGGTACAAAAACTATACCCAGCCTTTAGCAAACCCCAACAATTTTTAAATAAGCTTACACTACTCATGGAGCTGTCACCATCTCCAGAGTAAGCAGACCCAGGCCACACCAGCACCCTAAATTTGATATGAAGCTTTCAGGAACAGCCCTGTACTAAAATACTAACCAATGCAGTAAAATACTTATCCCAGTCAATGAAAGTAAAATGGCATAGTTTACTGTATCTAAGGAGTTTTTTTTCTCCTTAAAACAAAATCATGTATTTTGGATATATGAACTGACAGTAAGACTTTCTACAGGAGATAACACAGCCAATAGATTAAGTCTTTTGAACTTTTTATGGGAGTTGGTGTTGGATGTTTTTGATGGTTGAAAAATGTTTGTCACTGAGAATATTTTTCTACTCTTTAAATGGGTTGATAACTTCTGGGGAAAAAAAAGTAGAACTGGAGTAAATCACCCAAATTGTGCACCATCTCACCTACTGGGAGGTACATGGGAATTCTAGAAATACCAACATTCTTAGTACTTGAGAACTTTGCTGGAAAATGTCTGGAAAGCAATGGCACAGAAGTGATGCACAATTTTAACAGCTATAATTCAGATTTATTTCCCTGGCAGAGTATTCTCAAAATAAGTATCTGAAGCTTCAGACACGTGTGCAAAGCAGACAATAGTGTTATCACCACAATTCAAACCACATAAAGCATATACACCCACGAGACACAGGAAGGGAAAAAGTCATGCAGGTGCAACAGATACCAAGATCCGAAAACACTCATACAGCTTTCCAAAGGAAAAAGCACTTCACTGCATTAAAGACAACACATTTGCACCCTGCAAACTAAAACCCAACCTGTTTCAAGAATCAATGAACCAAAACAAGTTTCAATAAGATGTTAAGGTGTTGGGGTTGTTTCTCATTGGATTTGGGGGGTTTGG
>VZTL01078191.1:17420-44205 GCA_013400535.1 Scopus umbretta
CCAAAAAAAAAAAAAAAAAAAAAAAAAAAAAAAAAATCACACTGACATTTATTTCTCTGCAGTTTATTCACTTTCTATTGTTGAAAAGCAATCTACTATTTAATTGTGGATATCTAAGTGAGGATTCTGCCCCAACTGTAACACACCTTTAACTTGCCTACATGTCTTTTTCAGCTTCTTAGCTTTATACAACAAAACTTAGTGATAAATAAAAACTACCAAATACTACTTTTTAAAGAGCTGCTTTCAGCAAATCAAGCCATTTCCAAGACTTAGAGAAATTAGTAAATTTTACTGACTTATTTTATTTGTGAAATAGAAGATACAAAGTAAAGCATCAGAAACTATGATCTTAATCGCACAAACTTTAATACAACATGACAAAGCCTGTTCAGGTGATATAAGAGCAATTGAGAACAGCAGGTAGTGATATTTCCAAAATACATTCATCCTCCAAATGGATGTTACATTATACATAAGAGAATTATATACGTAATTTCAACAGACTGCATTAAAAATACTAATTCAAGAACCTTCTTTTAAAATTAATTATGCAAAAGAACTTTGAACTAATCATGAAAAATGAATTTGCTTTGTTTATTAAGAAGAAAAAAGTCTTCATGTTGAAGGTGAATGTCATCTCATTAGTCCTGAAATTTGCTAAGATTTTTACTGGCTAGACACTAACAGGCTTTATTTCAGTTTAAGTTTCAAACAAATATTTTAAGCTTCTTGTTAACACACAAAGAGGCAGCATTTGAACCTACCACTAAACATGATTATCTAACTCCTACTTTAATCATGTACGGAATTTCACCCATTTCAAACAACAATATCTAAGACACATGGATCAATAACACTTGCCTCTATTTGCTAATTTCACCTTCCTAGTTTAATGCACTAGCAAGGTATTAGCCTTATTTGATTCACTCCCTTGACTTTGTAGAACATGCAAACCCAACAACTGCAGCCTCAACTAACAATAAGTACTTTCCTAAAGCTGCCTTGGCACTATATGAATTAAAAAGGAGTTTATTAAAGGGTCAACGGTTATGCTTTTCTTTTCAGACAGTCATTGAAACCAAGCTTTTTTATTACAGGCAAAAGCTGCACACAAAGTATATATACTTTTCGATCCTGAACTACAATAAATTCCAAATCAAGTTGCAAGATTTCCATGGAAAGGTTAAGTTGCTGTTTAAAGCTATTATGTAAGCACATGGTAAATGGCTTCAATAAAACAGTCACGAGTACAAATTAATGCCAACTACATTTCATTTTACCCCTCTGTGGTAGATACTCCTCCATTGAAACCCACAATGATTCATCTTTCATGACACTAACGAGGGCTGAAGAGTAGCTGAGAAGTAGATTTAAACTACTAAAATGATTATTATTTTAATCAATCATGGTTGTACGTTTATTTTAAGAAACTTTTAGTCTCTACAACTGGTAACCATAAAACTGGTCTTTCCTACAACTACAGCAACTTCCATAAGGTGACGAGGTGTATTACCTATGTACATTTAAGAAATAATATTGAATAATGAATCTTATACATCTTTACGCTTCACTTTAGCGAGTGAAAAGCAATAGTTATTTCTAGTTCATTGGTATTTTATTTACATAATTTATTCCAGTTTCTAACCCAACAGAATAGTACATCATTTATAAAAGCATATTTTCCTGTATTAAATTTGGATTAGACTAATTAGTTACATAAATTGATTATTTATCAGCATAACTTGCCAGGTTTTGGAACAACAAAATCTCATGGTTTTACAGAGCTGGAAGAATGCAATTTCCCACCTTACTATCACAGAGCAGCCACTGAACTGAAGATGTTCAGATCCTCAAGACAGCAGCACAAAGATAAAATCTCCACAAACCAGTTCTAGGTGCACTGCAAATTATTTCACTATCTCCATGGCTTGACTGTGGTTAGAGTTTTGGCAACTAATACTTTACTTTCTTATTTGCAACTGAAGCTGTTTTAGTAGGTTATAGAATATTTAGACATAAACATATTTCTTTACTCTGTATAAGCATCCAAAGAATTTAAGGTTAGCGATCCAAATTAAAACCAATTTTACTTTTTGTTAGTCCACTGTGCCCAAATATTATTTCATCCATAAATTCCGTTTATGAAATAATGCTTTTGTAAACCTTAAACCAGCTTGAGCAAAATTTTTAGACCTTAAGATAACTTCAGCATTTACAAATAAAGCAAATATGCATTTCTAACCTTGTGCTCACAGCAAGAGGTGATCGCAAAACAAACTCAGCAGCAGCTCCCACTTTTTGACTATAAAGATGATGCCAGTAGGTCCCTGTCCTATGGAAACAGAAAGGAGGGGAAGGGCAGAAAACCAGTAAAGTTTAGAAACAGTATCACATGTAAAAAGAAATGTTACACCGATGACCTACAAAAGGACAAAGTACCATTGACGAATAACCCAAGAAATGTTGGGTTTGGTTTTTTGGGGGTTGTTTTTTGGGGATTTTTTTTTTTTTTTTGGTTGTGCGATATAATCACTGGAAGCAGTATGTGCAGTGTCTCGCCCAGGCATCCGTAACACTGAAGGAAGTTTCCAAGTTTCTCAGAATTACATGGAAAAGTATTTTAATAAACCATTTAAGCAACTTAAAGCTAATCCGTAATTTTAAATGCTGTTAGAAACTGAAACTATGGTCCTTTATTACTATTTTAGAAGATTTTGCCCTAGCTAAGATGACGTAAGCACAAAGGTAAAGAGCAGCCTGCAGGTATGGAGTTTTCTTGTGCATTTCTGCAAGAGCAGTTGATGTGCCAGGGATAGTCAGGGAGGCCTTCAGGTTTGCCTGAATTCAGGCTGCGAAAGGCTGCTTCACATTCTGTTTAGGAGTTAAAAATCATGTTCTCCTCCTCCCAAAGAACACTGCCCACTAATTGCACCTACTCAATCATTTGTAGTGCAGTGTTTTAAAACAGATCTGTGGCCGTGATTTGGTAGACATTTTTTTCCCCAATGTCAGTGTTAACATAAGGAGCAGTGGGAAAGCTGCTGCTGCTTACAAACTTGATGCTGCCTTCTCGGTACTGCCAGGACAGCCATTTGTGCAGCCTTGCAATAAACCAATAGGCTAACAAAAAAGTTGGTTTCAACCCTGTTCACTTCCCTGACAGGATTCACACTGCATCCCAGAAACAGTTGTCCTGCATAACAGAAAAAGAGGTCTTGGAAGAGGTGATTGCTTCTAACACTAATCCAGACTCCATAAGACATTTATGTCAAACCATTCTTTAAGCTAAAGCTGCCCAAAGGATATCCCTGGGTTTTAGTGGGCTTTTTTTTTTTTTGGTTGGTTGGTTGTTTTTTTGGTTTTGTTTTTTAAGTAGCTGAGGTAATTTAACAGAGACTGTTCTGAACTTTATCTCAAAAAAGTACAAGAGCAAAGGAAGATGTGTTAATCTTCCTGGAAAGTTAGAGGAGAAAGAACAATGGTCAGAGTTTCTCAGTGCTGACCGGCTGGGGTGGAATTCCTCTAGTAAGGCAAAAGAGAAGTTGCTACATTTCTGCCAGCTTTGCACAAGGAAGCGATCAGATAACACAGGACCACAACAGCCAGCAGCTACATTAGCACAGGCTGCAACAGAACTGCAACCAGTTCACAAGCAGGCTTCAGAGTTACAACCCAATTCACTTTTAGCCAGCTTGCCACCCAGGGGTCTTGCATTCCCTTCCCCATTTCCTACAAGAATACTAGAGAAACAAATCTCTGTGAGCTTGGCCAGTTCCCTGGGGGAGGCACACAACATGGTAACCTCTAGCTGAGAATTTTCCATCTCTGCTGCAAAATGCAAAAGGTTAGTTTTGATTACACACTTACCTGTTGTTTTTTTTCCCCTATATAGACACATATAAAAACACAGGAAAGGTAAACAAAGAATTCACAGTAAATCTCACCTCCTTTCTTTCCAAAGTCAGCAAAAGGTATTTTGATATTTCCTCCCGTCTGCAAGGAAAAGTTAACAGTCTCTGTTTAAAGTGAAGCTTTAAGGAAGTGAGTACAAGTATCAAATAGTTCCATATCAGAAAATTGCAGAAGGCCAGTTATAATCAAAATAAGCTTGCATTTTGGTGCACTGCAGGATTTAGATGACATGCACTCATCATTGAGATCAGTGTGGTCACTGATGGCTTTTGAAAAAAAAAAAAAAGTTGAGCAGCTTCTCTGCTTGTGTATGTCCATATTGAAAGACCTCAGCTAGAAAACTTTTGTCATATGACAGTATTTAAAAAACCCAAACCCCCATTACTGCAATTTTCTTTTAATTGTCCTGGCCTCAAAAGGGAAAAGTCTGTGGTTATTAATAATGCAGTGGAAGTATACACAGAGCATCGCAAAACTGATGTGAAAACAGATTTTTTTTTTTTTAAAAAACCCATGTCTAATATTTGTTCATAGTACTACTGTTAGGTAACTGTAATAATTGGCAAGAGTTGTCCATTTCAAGACCTCTGGTTCACCATTCAGTTGTTGGTTACTACTTTCAAGTCACTGAAATGTTGACTTAAATGCTGACTTTTAAGAATGAAAACGTTTTTCCTTAGGTAACATAGGGATGAAATTATATAAATGTATTACGCATAAATGTATATATACACATAGATATAAACCAACATCTACTGTGCTTATACTTGGCATGTTTCAACAAGTATTTTGAAATCAACTTGAAACACAGTCTTAAATTACTGTATCTCTTTGCATGAGACACATGAGTTCCATACTACAGTGCACTATTTTTATCTAGCATTAACACTCTGTGATTTGATCCGTCAAGGAAAGAGGGTTCTCCTGGGTTGACAACTTCTGAGTTAGTAAAAAAAAAAAAAATTAGCTTCAACGTATGTGGAAGAGAAAACACTGGCTACTAAACTGCCCTATTAGTGGAGAGAGTATCAGGCTAGACTCATGTGACAGCAATTTACTCCACACTTTGCAATTTGTACACCAAGTGACTTGCAAATGCAAATAATTTCATCTTTGGTAACTCAGTTTCTCCACCTGAGACTATATAATAAGCTTTGTATAAGCACTTCCAGTTCTCCTACCCAGAAGTTCCACATAGCAGATGGATTAACAATTTTATTAACAGCAACTAAAAAAAGCTGTTTAAGGTTTTTGCTGCAACTCTTACCAATGTCAGCTTCACTAGGGATGATAAGCAGCTATGAAGGTAAATTAGTTAAGGAATTGCATCTTGCAGAGAAACATATTTTTACCGAGAAAAGAACAAAAACCTCACTGCAGATGAAGTCACCAAACACTGAATGAAAGAAACCTGAATCAGAACAGAGACTTCACATGTGACAATGGGGGGAAGGAAGTCCATCTTCCTATATATTTTGTATGAAAAGAGGAAAAAAAAAAACCTTACCATCAATTCTCAGTAATTTGTTCATTAAAGCTAAAGATTAACCATGCCATGAATTAATGCAGTCTCAGTAGTGCAAGTCCAGAGCTACATGACTATTTTGCTTCCATAATGTGCTCAGCTCTATAAATCCGATGTTTCAGGACTTCAAGAGACCTGAGCTGGACTAGAAGGTAGGCAGGTTAGCTTCTCAGACCCAGATTTCTGATTTCCAGAAGCATAGCAAACCTAATTCTACTACATTCATTGTTGGAGCTACTGAAGTAACCCAGACCCAAACAGACTACTCTAAAGCTACTTAAGTGCATCCACACCAAACTTACAGGTCATTAACAAATTACACCACCACAGAAACCCACAAAATTAATTTTATCTTTATTTTATATATATCTATATATATGAAGTAATGAGTTTCTCTGAAATCTGCAAAAGGAGGGAGGGTAGACACAACTGTTGTGGAACTCGCCACCAACTCCAGCAAGCACTCATCACACCGGTTTTCTATTATTCCAGGTATCCTACCTACCCTGTCCTTTCCCATCACCCTACATGTTAGGAGATAATCGTAGCTACAATTAGTATACACTCCAGAATGCCTGTGAAGGCTGAATCACTTCCAAAACAGTTCACAAACTAATTTATATTTTTGTATTATTTAATGTTAATTTTGAAGCATGCTCCAACTTCTCATTTTCTTAACCACAGACATCAAATGAATATCCCTGATGTGGCACGTTATACCAGCTGATGGTAAACAAATTTCCCATTAAGCTATGGGCAAAACCTAGTTGCTCAAAGTCACACTAAGTGATTCAGAAGCAAGCCAATTTCTGGATTTCTTCACAAATACAGTTTTTTTCCTTTGTTTGAATAACACAAGCCCACAAACAAGCCCAAAACACAAGTCCACAAATGGTGCTCTTCTCAACAGAATCTTCTTCCAAGTGTACTCCCTGTATCCGAAGCACGCAGTACACCCTGGACTCACAGGGGATGAAAATTTTAAGATTAATACAAACCTGTCAGACTTTTCAGCTTGCCTAGTACCTTTTCAGCTACATACAGCCTTCAAACACATTTGAAAAGACTTCTTAAAAAGAGTCAGTCTCGATCCTGGCTGGTTTTCTGCAGTGTACCGGAAACAAGTACAACTTTAAGAGACGACGTCAGCACGCATTCAGATCCGCCGACTGTTTACAAGTATCCTGCTACATCACATACATTTCTTCTCTAAACAATACTTACGCCTGCTGCACACTAGAAACAGCGCTGTCAGTTTTGATTATCTCTCCTTTTCTACTTAATTCTGCTTCATCTTTCCTGACCCGGATGAAAGCTTTCCTCTCCCGCACGGACCCCAGCCGGGGCCCTGCCCCCGCGTCCCCCTCCCTCGGCGACCGGAGCCGCAGGCTGCTGGGGCGGTTTGGCCCCGCGAAGCCCCGCTCTCGGCAAACACACGGCCGCTGCCCGCAGCACAGACCCGCGCTCGGAGGCACCGCCCGGCGCCCCGGGACGGCCGCAGCCGCCGGCGCCGCCGCCGGGAAACAGGAGGGCCGCTCTCGGCCGGGAGGAGGNATTTCATTCAAACCCAGTCCGCCCAGGCCTCCGCAAGGACTTCCTGGTTCAAAGGGCACGCGGCGGGGGCTTCCGGTCCCGCCGCCCAGGAAGGCGGCGGCGGCGGCGGGGTAGGGGGTGGGAGCTATGGCAACGCGGCCCACCTGGCAACGGCGCGTGCCGCCGCCGGGCCCGCGCTTGGCGCTCGCGCCCGGGAGCAGGTGCGGCCGTTAAACCGCCGTCTGGCCCGGCCGTTAAACCGCCCTCTGGCCCGGCCGCGGGCGGCCGCTGCAACCGCCGGCCTTCCTCTGGGAGGCGGAGCAAGAAAGGAGGCCTCTCCCGGGTGTCGTGGGGGTGCGTAGGCCGCAGCTGGCCGCGGCCGGCCCCGGCTCTGCCGTGCAGGCTAGCCCCAGGGGCGGCCAGGCTTTGCGGACGAGTTGCGGCCGCCTGGGCCTGAGGGCGCTGAGGTGGCAGTAGTGAGAAGGGGCCTGAGAAGCCCCTGAGGCAGCGGGGTGCTACGGTCGCACCCAAGCTGTCCGTTGTGCTTGCTGCATTGCGCGCTACTGAATCCCTAGCTGACACAGTTGGAGCTTTTGGGAGCAGAGACCTTACGAGGGACACGGTCTCTAAGTGACACTGGGTGGAAAGTAGCACGTGCTGAACTGAAGCGCTTAAACTGCTCTGGGTTGTGCTGTGGGTTGACCTTGTCCATAGCTCAGAATCAAATTGCAGCCGGATGGCACCCGCACTCAAATAACTAGACAAAAGGATGGCAGAAGCAACGAATGTGTCATCAAATCGATAAGAGGATGATTACTGTAATAGGAACAGTACCACATCTACTCCTCTCAAAAACAGCATTACAGAAATAAGAGGGTTTAGAGAAGAGTAGTAAGAGTGGTCATCTATATAAAAACACCATAAGCAGAAAAGAGGGAGAATTTTTGCCATAGGAAGATGACAAATAGGACATAATCAGATAAAAGCATGCACGCTGATGAATGATGCAGAGAAGCAAACTGGAATTCCTGTTATCCTTAGGTTAACACAAGAGCAAAAACCTTTGTAAATTAAAAGCGGAAAATACACAGGCAAGGAAATACTATTTCAGAGAACATGTGGACATGCTGCGGAACTCAGTGCCTCAGGAACTTATTATGGCAAAAGGAATACAAGTTTTTAGAAATTCATTTATATGTTACTGAAATATTAACAAATATAAAGTGTTGGACAACTTACAAACCTATAAAAGCAATTTATTAGGACTGTCTATAAAATAGTTTCTGCCATGATTGACCAAGAAGAGCAGTATGGCTTGGTTTTGAAAGCTCCTTTAAGGACTGAGAATGTAATATTAGAAGAGGGTCAGCATTTTCTGCTCACAGACAACTACATGGAAGCAGGTGCAAAGGTACAGTGGTATAAATTATACTGAAATAACCTCAGACAGATATAGTCACCCCTTCCATGACACTTCAGGAGACTCAGAAGCGTTAGGTTTTTATACCATGATATGTAAAATGAATCAAAAGAAAAAGTGAATTACCACGATACCTGCTATTCTGCTTTTTAAGAGGGGCAATCTTTTTGAAAAACAATATTCCTATAATTGTCTCTTCCATCCATTTTCAGATCTTTACTAGGCTGAGGGAATCACGAGAGTTAAAATTTCCAAAAGATTCTTAAAAAGCTAAAGGCTTAAAATCTAGTTTATATTGTGGGTCAGTCATTTCTTCTTCATGTCACTAATGCAAAACCTATTAGTGCAGTTTATTGTTGCACACACAGCCATATTATTCAGAAAAAAGAGTAAAGGTGTATGTGTGTCTGTCTGTGTGTGTATGTTTATCTTTGAATGTTTGTCTCGTACAAAAGAAAACTTGCACCCTGCTTCAAACAGACTGTTCTATCCTGTTTTAATTTGGCAAAACTTAGCTCCTACAGTCTTGAGACTATAATTTCAGACTTTTGCATATTTTAATGTTCTCAAAAGTCATTACAATAATTATGTGGTCAAAGGTTCTTCTTTTTTTTTTGAGATTGCATTAATGAGGTAAAGTATTAATTCACTGAACTGAAATGCATTATATATTTTCCTGATTTGTACTGTGTTTTCGAGAGCAATCCTTTTATTCCTCCACGTTCACTGGAATTCTGATACCTTAATGAGAAATACTCATTAGATTTCAATTCTCACTCTGCAGTCGTGTGTCTTTAAGGAACTCTGCTCTTCTGAAAAAAAGAAAGAAACAAAAACATTTGTGAAAAGTGAGCATTCCTCTGGGTTAATGTGTATAATAAGAAAAAGCGACATAGATAGATCTTTGTAATTTACCTATACCCACTGACTTAAATGAGCTGTGTCATTTCAAACCATGTGACGATTTGGCCCCTCTCCTTTGAAATGCAAAGTGAAACAGACTTTCATTGTTATTCCTAATTACATTTCAAGTCATAGTATTGACTTTTTTAATACATACATTTATTGAAATTTTATAAATAAATATAGATACAGAAGAAGAAAAAAAGAGAAAATAGGAGAAATATTTACATTAGAAAATATAGTGAATTAATTGGATATATAGAGGCAGTATCGTAGTTGGTACTTATGACAGATGGTATTTTATATTTTGATATAAAAAAGATATATTCTTAATCGTATATGTCAAAGAAAAGAGACCATATGTTGTTAAACACTTCCAAATTGTCATTTAATCTGAAGGGCACTCTCTTGCATGCTACTGAATCCTTCATTGTTTTGGTCTAATGAGCGCTAATCCATAGAAGATTTTTATTTATTGTTTTCCTAAAATGCAGTGCTGAATGAAAATGTTCAAGATTTGTTCTTTTTTTATTACTTGGACAGCTGGCATAAGTGAAAAAAACTTCTTTTGATTGGACCCTTGCATTCTTCCAGTTTTCCCCATACTAACCTATCCTTGCTTGTAGTAAAGCAATCAACAGGGATCAGACTGCCTAAGAGATCACACCATGTTTTCTTAACTTTTGGCTTATCTGATATATGATTTTCCCCCAAGTTTGTTTGTGATAGGGTTAAGGCAGCAATATTCCTGCAGCCCTGTAATTAATGAGTTTAATTTTACAGAGCTGAGTGATGAAATTGAAGAGTTGTATGTAGAACAGGAGGAATACGCTGAGAGATTGGCCACAGTTTTCTTGCAAATCATATATATAGACAAAAAGAATGCTGTTTGTGCTAGGACAGGAGGAAGTCTCCAGGACTTTGTTACAACATTAAAAAAAAAAGCCCCAAAACCAACAAAAGATACAATTTTAGAAAGCCTGGGATTAGAATACACAATGCACTGTGGATTGGACAAAAAGTTGTGGACAGTTATATTTTCTATGTTTAAGCATGTAGAACAGAGCATAGGGGATGAATATACATTGGGGAATACAAGAGCTGACATCATCCTCGTGAGGGGATAATAGAGGCAGAAGCAGCACACTATTGATTTTTTTTCTTTTTTGCTTAGAACTAACTTTGGTAGTCAAACACTGGAAAAGTAGTAGAGGAATCGTAGTTTCTTAAACTGCAGCCTTTTACCCTGGGAGTGGACTGGAGCTCTATCTTGGCAAACCTGTAGATGAGAAAATGGTTTCTTCTGTCATACTTGGCAAGCACTCAAAACAGTTAGAAGTGCTTACAGTGACCTCTGTGACATTCCCAACAGCTTGTAAAATGCCTGATCAACTCTTTGCTGCATACAGACTAATAACAGGTCTTGTCACAGACAATGAATAAATTTTTACAAGATTAGTTAAAGATAGTATATGAGTGAGATGACTTTTTTTAGTCTTCTCGACAATTCTACAATCAGCTGCAGAAGGCTGTTAGAGGTTTGCAAGAGGCTTCATTAATCATGAAGCATATGATTATTGAAAACCTGCAAACAAAACTATTTTCATCTCTTCCAGAACATAGACCTGCCCATTAAAGTATGACAAGCATAAACCCAGATTAATTTGGGTGAGAAGACTGGTAACAATGTGTTTGGATATAATCCATTCTGGTTTAGAAGGGAGAGAATATTAGGAAAGCAAACATTCCCTATAGTGAGCCATAATACCCTCCCGTGCAGCTGGAGCCAGAAGATCTTGTTTATTTTGAAAGTTTCAGTATTCTCCAGCCAATACAAGTTTCATGTACAGCCCTAAATGAAACTGGACTTTTGTCTTTTTATGTCTATTTAAAGTGATGGCTGAGTTGTGAGAACCATCTACAAACCATCTGGAGAAGATAAGGCCAAGAAAAAATCAGTCTTGCTGGAAATGCTTGTGTTGGGGGTGTCTATGGAAAATTTTTATGAGGAAACAGAGAAGTGGGTTTGTGTCCCTGGCAATTGCAAAGGTGCTACTCTGTGAGAGACAGATTATTTAAATAACTGTGTAGAAGACTGTAATTGAAGACTGTAAATTAAGAGAAAGGTGGTATGTAAAGTGGACATACTGTGGTTTTTTTCTGGATTACTGTGGGATGGAAGGATGTTCCACCTAATTCTTATTTTTTTCTTTATTCAGTGGGAGTTTTTCCCCTTATTTGTGACACAATAAAAATAAATTTTACACTTCCTTTAGTACTTAAGATATTTCTGTTGTTGGACTGAAACATTCCTTTACAAAAGTGCTGTCTAACTGGTATAATGATTTTCACCAATGTCAGGTGGTAAGAGCCAAGAAATAAAGACAATTTCAGTCACTTCTGTGGCTATGTCTGTGTTAGGAAGTAGTACAGACTAGTAGGAAAAAAATCTGTAGGGCTAAACAGGCAACCACACTGTATTGCTTTCAGCATTTTTTACTTTGGATAGCTCTAATTGAGTCCCGTAGAGTGAATGCCCGTTTGCAAGCAAAGTATATTAAGCACGTTCCTGGCCTGCAGTTTTTCATATGAAAGAATCCCCTTCCAGTGCTCCCAGATGGCTTCATGGGGCAAACCAAAGCACCCAAGTGTACCAGAACGGAGAGTTTTGCTTTAAAGGCACACATGGGATCCAAACTTAAACATTTGTGTAGATGCATGATATGTGTCATCATTTTGTGAGGGGCAAGAATTAACCTACAGTATGGAAAGAAAACATGAGAGAAAGCTGGAGAAGAGTGAAATAAAATTGAAGACGGTGAAGTCCTCCACATTGCTACGCATGGTGTGCCCAAAGCGCTGGTTATATACAATATGTTCTATGGAGAGCCTGAGGGACCTGTAAACTGCTACATAAAATCCATTCAGTGAATATTTTGATCCTCACAAGAATGTCACTTGGGAAAGGCACATTTTTTACAAGAAACCAGCTGCCAGATGAGACCATTGACCATTGTTAAGATCTTTAAAATAAAGCCAAGTAATGTGAATTGGAGCAGTTAACAGATGGATGAATTACTTGTGATATAAGTGATAACCAAGTCAAAGCAAGGTGAGAAAAGGACTTGACATTGCAAAGAACAGCGGATATTTGCAGGGCTAGTAAAGACTGCTTCCCAAATAAAAGTGTTAGCTAGTGGTGAAAGAACTGGAGTGTATCTAATTAAAAATGCATACCAGAGCATAAAGAGAGAATACAAGGGTAAACAAATGGCAGAGACCAGGCTTGTTTTCAATAGATGTAAAATCAATCACAACATGGTGAAAAGGTCCCGCACAAGAGGTTCAGTGTCCTGTATACAATGAAAGCAGCCATTTTGCAGAAAATAGATTGCTTTCAACTCAACTTGTAAAGATATGCTAAAGAAAAGCTATGCATGCCTAAACTGCTGGAGGACATAATGATGGTGACAACAGTGAAAGTAATTATAATGACTTATTAAAGGGATGGTAGTGATGATACTATTCTATAGAAACAATTTTCTGCTCAGCCAGCACTTTTTCCTTTGAAATTGCCTCACAAAGAGGGATGCAATTTGTAGATTTTGGAAATTCTCTGATGACACAAAAGTAATGAAGAATTGCTACATAGCTTCATTCCACAGTACTCTCCATAAATGAATTAAATCTGCAGAGATTACATTACTCTGATAATCACAGTGATACAGCAGAGAATAAGGTATTTGCAGTCTTGGTCCCTCTCCAGAACAAAGTTCGTTTGTGATTTACACTGTTACTTAAGAAGTGAAAGAACCTGGACTTTAAATAGAAACTGGAGCTAAATACAAAAGACTGTATCTAACTTACACATTAAATTTGTGACTTCCACATAGTCTTCCTCTTCAGAGTTATGCAAGCTGTTGATCAGATCATGCTGACTCTTCTCTTTAGGATGGTTTCAGTTCTTGCAGTCCACTAAGATACACCCCATGGCATTTTTCCCCTTCATTGCCCTGACTCTTTCTTCCATGTCCTGCTAGTAGAATTCTCTGCTATGCTTAGAAACGTTAAAGCGTGATGAATCCTTATTTTGTTTGGAAATTTTCTGAGATGATACAAATTATAAACAGCTAGCTAGATAAACTTAGATATTTCTACTCGTTTGGTTTAACAAATAGCAATTTCATTGTTTAAACATATACATCATAATTCGGTCAGTTCAGCTTTTTGTAATATCAGGCACTGGTAGAAGGAAAAGGAAAATAAAACAGCATAATTGTTTCTTGACTATGCACAATTTGTAGAGTTGTGATCATGTCTTGTTCTCTGTGTTGATCACAGTAAAAATACTGTAAGTACGTAGAAGAGCTTTGTTTCATTCTTGTAGTACCTGAATTGTCAGAAATATGATTTTTCAGGATTTTATTCTACTGAATAGGCAAGCTCCTTACAAACATTGATAGAAATGTAATTTGGATAGGCAGAGTGCTTGCAATTGGAAATAAACTACTCAGGTAAGGCAAGATCCTTATTTTAGTTACATTGGCTATGTGCCATAAATAAATACAGTAGCAATTTATCTCATCTCACTAGCTATCTTGATTCAGTTGATTAAAGTCTATAAACTGACTTTAATTATATGTTGTAACAGTTGGTATTTGGAGACCTAAATATTTGGGACCATGTGGTGACAGTTTGAATCTCCATTGTAGAAATGATCTGAAGAAACTCTTAATACTGCCCAGATTTCTAATTTCAGCCATTTTTAAAAAATTCATATGCTTCCAGATTTTTCTCTTCAGTTAGGGAGTCCTGATTCTTTTAGCTGGAACTACTAAATTTTTTTTTTCCCCCTATCTTACTCCAGGTCCATAGTTCAGTCAAAGCACCAATTGAACCCAAGCCTTTTCTCGGCAAAGGTAGGATGTGGAAAATGTGATCCATTTCTGATATTTTTTGCTAAGATAATCAAACAGTGAGACATTTTTATCCCTTGCAGAGAAGGTAGATGCAAATATTACACTTGCATATACTATTTTTTATAAAAAGTTTTGCATATTTGTCTTTTGAGTTCCTGAGAACTGATGAGGCAACTCTCAGTATCAGGTACGTAAGGGATCGTTGATCTGTTCTGTGAACAGTTTACGTTAATTTTTTAAAATTAAATTAAATTAGATTTACTTTAATTACACTTAAACTTTATTTTATTCTTTATTTCAGATTTAGTTACTCTGCTAAAAAGAGTAATTAGGACTTGCTTGTTTACTCTTGCTGTTAAAGTTAGTCATCAAAGCACCGTTTAAATGGTTATATTTTGTTTCACTGACAAAAATAAGTCTAAATCCAGATAAGCAGCATATTACACAGATAAGCAGAATTTTTGAGGCAAAAGTAAATACAAAAGCTTGCTGTAATTAAATAAAAATACTGAAAGCAGATAATGAAAAGTGTATATTCATTAAGTTTTAAAAATTATTGTATTGCTGGTATCTAAGTTGCTGGATTGTTAAAATGTGATACAATACAGAATCTATAATTGTAGTTTGGAGCCTTTTCAAGATAATGGATTTGAATTATTATAGTAGAGAAACATCTTAACTTGTGTTGAGACCATAGATTTGTCTGTCTACCTGATTAAACCAATGTAACCGGTTTAATCACCCAGAGAACTTCATGCACGGATGTAAATTGCCAGTTATTGAAGTCCAAGAAAAGACTTCAGTATCTGCTACCCATTTTTGTTAATATTCAAACTTTGTCAGTACTAGCCCAAACCTTAAAGTTTGCTTTGGCTCTTGTTTTATTTCAACAAACTATTTATGTCAGTATATGGCAGTAGTTTTCAACCTCTTTTGACTTGTGAAGTCATAAAAAAATTCAGTGGACTTCCTTAGATATGTCATGCATGTTGATTATACTGACATATATAACCTTATTATTCTTAATTGCCTTTCACAGATTGCTTTAGAAGCAGAGTTTGAGGACTAAGAATTAGTCCACAGACACTTTTTTCCCATAGTCCGCAGATCACAAAGTTAACAGCAGTGCTTTAAAAACGCTTTGAAGTCTTTGAGTAGTTTTCGTATATAGGTCATGAGATTACAATGTTTAAAATATCTGAAATATAATATAATGATTCATATGGCATGTGTGCAATAGGGAATTTTGGGTGGAATAAATGCAATTGTTAGTCTCAAGGATCTTTTTCTTACAGTAATTATAATCCCTAGATACTTCCTCATGCAAGCAGAGTCTTATAATAGTATTTTTGTGTATGTTAGGAGCTTGGAGTTTCTGACCAGTGTTTGTATACTGAAAACTCCCATGGCATTGGCCTACTTTCTATAGTACCCTTCTCAGCATTTGTCCAACAAGCTAATATAATTATTTGCTCATTTCAGCTTAGTTTTATGCTCGGTATCGGGAAGAAGTTTCCCTTCTCCACAAAACTTTGATATAGAAATTAATTAAATGACATATTTCCAAATTACTGAAAAACAAGTTTAAGCAAGAGCGATAATCTCGTCTAGCTAACAATTAGCTTAAGTATTCAATGTCCTTCACTTGCTGTTTTCAGCAACTGTGGATAGCCTTTAAAAATCATCAATCCTTTGTTGCATATTTCTTTACGAGCACAGATGCTTACAACTTCTACAGAGTGACTGTAAATAACATCATTTTTAATTAGAAATGTGCTGATTTAAAACTGCCTGCTCATCTTAGCTCCATCTTTCAGGTAACTGGAGCTGCTAATTACTTTCAAAAACCCAGGTCAAATGGTCACTATCTGAATTCATTAACCACTCAGCAAAAGATGTCTCTCTCTCTAAAAAACAAGAAAACTTTACAAATATTTTAAAGGTCAAATTTTGTGCTCTACTTTGACTTTATTCTTGGTAATAGATTGAAGATTTTGTAATAGTAGTAATACACAGATATTCTTTAAATGAGTGGTAGGTAAACTAGCTCTGTTCTTTTGTAATCGAAGACAGCAAAATATATGCTTAATGGTATACATAAGCAGTAACTTTAAGGATCTCCACTGAAACACTTTCACAACCAGTTAAGTCCGATTTTCTCCATACAATCTTTTATGTTTTTTTTTTTCTCAAGTAAGTAAGAAAAAAAATAATCCCCAATAGCGATCATCACATGTAAACCACCAAATAATCTGTTCAAATAATCATCAAAATTGGGTATAGAGCCCAGGTCTTTTAAACCATGTGTTCTGACCCTTTGCATGGGACACATTTTTTGAAGAAATGTGTTCTAGTTTTAATTTTTGAGAAAACAATTTGAAACTATTGTAACTTTTTTATCTTGCTGACAGTATGGATGTTGTCCATTCTAGATCTGTGCTTTTGTGTGACCGATATTGTTATATACACAAATACTTAAGTAACAGAGAATTTTGTAAATGCAAAGCACGCTTACTGTCTTAAAGCGTAAGAATAGGCTGCCCACTGTGTGAAAAGTAATCATGCTTCTAATTATTCGAAAATACCTTTGATATTGCAGTTAGTTTTCAACCAGCCATTAGACTCTAAAGTTGGTGAGCTATTTACAATATTAACATGGTGTAGACCTTTAATTTTATGGTACTTGTTTCAGCTCTTCATTTCCTGAACATATGTTAAATTTTCTTTGCTGCTTACCAGTAAAATTCTATCTAGTTTTGAAACTTCCCTTGTAACTTAAAATTGGCTTCAGATATACTTGACTGATGTGGATTATATTCATGTCATGAATGAAGTAAAGTAAGGTTTTTCTTACTCTACTTATGTGTTGTTATAATTATGTGCTGTTATAATGTAGGTGAGTTTTGTTCCTTGTTGCTTCTAGCATTATGTTTTACTATACAAATAGAAAAAACCCTGAAATAATATAAAGTCTTTCTTGTGACAGGGGAAGCAGCTATCCATTACATATTTTGAATGAAGTGGTATTTTTAAAGAGGAAGAATCCACTCTGCCTAAATTTGGGCATACAGATCTATTGCCTCATGAGGTCTTTGTCATTTTGCCAGTTGAATAAGTAGGGTGCTTTTTTTGTAGAAGCAGCTAAGAGTGCTAAATATGCTGTTTCATAAAGCTTACTGAGGAATGATGGGTTTATTTTATTTTACATTGACTGATGCCAGTAGGAGGGGAAGGCATGTATTATTATGTAGTATTGCAAAGAAATTTATTTCATGTTTGCATGGAGTATATATTTAAATTTCTTTAGAAAAAAATTACAAAGATCTTCAAACACAAAGAAATAATGTGAATAGTGCTGTCTTTCCCTTTTAAGAGTTACAAACATGTTCTATATGACTCAAGCCGTCCTGGCATAAACCATTCTACAATGCCCAAGAAGTAAGGCCAGTATTTCATCTTATTGGTCTATATTTGGTCAATATTCGTCTTTAAAGCTCATAAATTCCAGAGTGGCATTATCAGGTCAGTTGGCAGTCCTTTTATTTTAGACCAGAACTTCCACTACCTTTAAGAATAGCGTATAGTAAAGGTCCTGACTACAAATGATCATCAGAATTCTATGGTATTTTGTGTAATAGCTGAATGCTATATTTTCCTTTAGTGAATTCTTCATTTAATTCCTGATATTGCACTCATTGGGAATGCTATTACTAGTATCAACTAACGGCAAGATCTTTTTTTGATACATTTTCCTTTTCATACATAAACTATTGCAGATAATGGCTATTGAACAGGTGTGCCTCAGTATAGACAAAACCATTCCTCTGTAGTGCAGTATGTAAAAAATGACGTGATGAACTTTTATCTTTGATTCACATGTAAAAAAGTTAGATCACAAGATCGTTAGCATTTGTTACCATTGGTATTAAATATCTATGCTAGCTGCATGCGTTTGTTCTGCAAATTTTGGTGAAAAATAAGGCCATACATATTCCTACAACAAAGCTGTTCATTGTATAATTTAGTTTTCAGCTGAGTCTGAACTTACTGCAGGTGAAAATAAGATGATCCAGATCTGTCAGCACTGATATACATGTAGGTGGTTCCATTATTATAATTTGTGAAATGCTCACAAGCTGTCTTTGTGAGGGTGCTTATATAGAGTAATGTATTAAAAAGAAGCAAGATGTTCTACCTTATGATGGCATTGCAGTTGTGCAGTTTGTGTAAAGTGATCGAACCTTTCTAAAATTCACATGAAAAGTTTTGAAGAGGAAAACTGAGCATTGTTACTATTGTAGGATTTTGTGTGTAAGGTCATACCACATACTTTAAGGAAGGATTTCCTGGTTTTCATGTGGCAGATATTTTTCAATCAAATGGAACAGATAAGTATTTATAAACCAGATGCTCTTTTCCTGAGCTGTGAGTTACCGTAAGAATAACACTGCTGTTCTTATATGGAACACCGGTATTAGTTGCAGAACTGTCCCTCTTTCTTGAATAAAGAGTTGTTGTGTTAATACCAATAGAATTTATGGACTTTTCTCACTGTTTTGAGAAAACCACTCTGCTTTTTTCAATCTTTTTTTAAATTGTACTTTTAGCTGTTGTTCAAATTTGCAGTGATGAGCACGTATACTATGTGTAATAGGTGTTAGAACCAGTCTGCAACTCTGATTAAAATAAATGATTGACAAAAATAAAATACCGTTCTTCAAATATCTACTTTTGATAAGCTTATTAAAAAAAAGTTTTTAAGTATAATATGATAATATAACTGGATATAATCCAGTACTTTATAAGCTGAATTTCAGTCCTCTCCCCTCCTCCCCCCATGTTCAGAACAGTAGCAAAACGATGCTTATATTAAGACTGGCTGATATACTTAGAAAAAAATGAAAAGGTTTTGGACTTACAGTCTTTTCATAGAGTCACTCTTCTTCATTTAATTCCAGTGAATCAAAAAGAAAAAAGTTGTTTCTGAAATGACACTGATTTAAGCTTGTGCTTTTGTAACTGTGTGGATATGCCATTGTGGGGCTCTGCTTGGGATGTTTGGCCCACGTATGAATCCATGTTTGAGCTTGAATAAGGGAAGTGGCCAGCTCCAGGATCTGGTAAATTCTTTATGAAAAGAGAACGAGCTGTAGTCACCTAAAATGAGCTAATCCTGTGAATGCTTAACCACATTGCCTACTTCAGGCATATGACTACGGACACCTTTGGATGAATAGAGCATTCCTAATCTGTAAAAAATCGCTCAATGAGCACATAAACAAGCAAGGTATTCCTCATTATGTGAAATTAAGGGCAAAGTATATTTTACCTATCCCTGAAAACAAAATTCCTGCACTGAAGTGTAGTCGACTATGTAAAAAATAAAGTATTGAAAAATAGCTTCCAATTGTGTAGCCCTTTTTATCTACCTGAAATGTGAATATTGGAACCATCAAATTTTCGTATAAATAGCAGCTCTGCTTTTCTCCTCTATAGTTCTGGCCAGTGTGCCATTTCTGAAATATTCAGACAAAGAAACCACAAACCGCTAGTCACACCACAATACCAGCTTGTGTTTACATTTTCAGCTCTCCAGATCATGATCCTATTGAGTGCACATAGAGCGAGTGCGTGTACACGCGCCTATCCACCATCAGGAGAAACGAAACTGTAAACACAAGCTGGTATTTTGGTGGGGGCACACTAATATGGCGGTTGGTGGGGTCAGAAGGTGGAGGGTGAATTATGGATCCAGAATTTCCTTGTATTTTTCTCTTCAAGTCAGGCTGCTTGCACAGTAGCTGCTTTTCAAATTGAAATATTTGGTTGTTTTAAAAGAGTAGGGCCTAGTTTCTTAATTTTAAACTATGTATTCAGACTTGAAAGAAGATGGATGAAAGCACTAATATTTGACATTCTTAAACTAGACAATGAGTTATAAACTGTATTACAGCGAGTTCTGTTTGCATGAGTGGAGGGTGGGCAAGAATGATCTCATAGTTTCTACCAATGTGGAATTCTTTGCTGATCTATCTAGGGAATAACCTTGCTTAAAATGAAACTAAACACTAAAGAAATCATTAAAAATAATATGGTGAGAGAAAAGTGACTATCTGTAAATTTGGAGAATCTAAGATACGTATTTGAATATAAACTTTTAAGGTATAGAGCACCTGATGGGTAAACTGAAGAGATTAAATGTATGTAATCAGGTATCTCTAAGAACTTCCTTGTGTTATCTATTGCTTAATTTAAATATGCCTGCAAGTCTCTATTCTTTTTTAAATCAATAAAATAGTATTATATAACTAAAGCTAGAATGCCTGAACAAGGCTTTTATCTGGAGAAGTCTTGGTTTTGCTGCTTACAGATCAGCTGTTGCCATTAATCTTCATGGAAATCTTACATTTGCGGCTATCTGAAGTTGGTAAGTCTTCCTTAGTGGCCATTTGTAGCCATTTTATCCTGCCTTCTTCAAGAAGAAAGAGGAGTATTACTGAAAGATGAGGTATATTGCTATTTTGAGAGAACAGAACACTGGGATGCATGATCAGGCTATGGCTTTAAAGAACAGAACAGAGGCATGAACAAAAGGGAGGCTGTTGTCTTCAGAAGGAAAATAGTCTCCCTCTAAAATCTAACTAGTCTGATAGCTTCTCCTAGGGTGAGAGCAGCATGTCCTAATTTTCAATCCTGCTATCATATTAGCATGTTGTGTTAACAACAGCATTTCTGAGCTCACTCCTTTAAATGCTATATGCTGTTCCTTGTTCCATAGTAGATATTTCAAAGCACTGAGAAATAAATCAGATTGCAGATAGTAAAATAGCTGGTTTATAAATTAATTAAAAAAAACCCTTAAAAATAATAAAAGGCAGACATGATCTTTTTCTCACAAAATCTGTAAATGCACTTTATTAGTTGCAAGTTTGATTATTTAGCACGCAATGCCTATATTTATCTGATCCTTTTAAAAAAATTTACATGTTAGAGGGAGCACAGGACTCAAAAAAAAAACCCCATAGGCTTTGTTGTGAACTGTCTACACATTATGGAAATTACATTACATCTTAGTTCTTAGTACGTGTCTGGTTAAATAGAGTGAAGAAGGCTGTTTACCTGCACTTAAAGGACTTGTGAAATTTGATATGTATATATTTTGAGCATTTGGAATTGCTAACTGGAAGAGACTAAATATAATAATTGCTTATCCGTATAATTATTTTGAACCTTTTGGAACAATAATATTCGGAAGACTGTAATTCAGCCACAAGATCTGAAAGTTACAACAAAGCTTTAAAAAAATCAAGAACAGGCTGCTTAATGTAATCAAGTCAGTCTGAAGCCAAGATATTTTCATCTGCACCTTTAGATAGTTCATAGAATATCACAGAGGAATTCAAGAAAGCGCCAAAATGGGATACATGTTCCTGCTTACTGCTGTCACATTTGTTCTGTTAAATCACTGACATTTTTTACAGGTAGGCTTTAAGTTATTTGTGTGAAAAATCGTATTTTGATTTGATGTAATGGAAGCTGGGATTCTTGGTATAGTCCATCACACAATATTGGGAAATTTTCGGTAAAATCATGAGAGTTAGCAAACTGCTGAAAGCTCAGTGAGCTAAAGCTGTAGTAGAATGATTTGGTAGTTGGTGGGAGGTCCCACCTCACACTCTCATTTAAATCTTTTGTTTTAACAAGTTTCTTGTCTGTTATTTTTTTGACACTTAGATCCCCTTTATTTCAGGCCAACAAGATGAGCCCATTTTAGGGGTGACTTCCATCCATCTAGACTTGCTACTTGTTTCTGTGGACTTTCGTCTCACTCTGATCTCTCTACTCATGGCCAAGGAACCCATCCAACAGCAAGAAAGAACTAATCTTTCAAAGTCTTACCTAGCCTTAAGATAGTTTCTCCTCCTCTACTGCAGAGCAAGAGATCCACTAGGCAACCCATCAGCATGGCAAAGAGATGTAGTTGTAAGAGATCTGCTCAGTGTTCTTCCCAAGCCTTAAGAGAAGACTGGTTAGCAAGAAGTGATGAATGCGAATCTTGCTAATGTTTGACCCGTATGCATGTTTTCTGCTAGTAGCTTTTTTACTACATTTTACTCTAAAATGTTGTATTGCTGTGAGATCCTGCCTCTCCAATCCATAATGTTGTGATTTATGGCTTCATAAATTTTTCTTACAGAATTCTTACAGAATTATTATCATGTCAAACGAACAAACGTTAGACTAACCAGTAAAAATAGTATAGCTGCAGTAGTAACTATAGCTGTATAGCTATTAGTAATATAAAGCTACAACCCTGTTTTTTAATATAAATTCCTTCTTTAATGAAGAGCAGAAAAAAAATAAAATTGGGAAGATTGTATTTCTGCATGCCACAGCTGAGGGAAGTGGCAGAGATCGGTCACTCTTTAATTCCGGTTTAAAATGCAACAAAGATGAAAAAAATAATACTAAGCTAATAAGAAGAAAATTCCTAGAGCTGGTATGCAATTGAATGATTGGTGGGAATAGGAAGCATGTAGCCAAATCCCACCGATACACACTTTTGCCTTCTGCCAACATGCTGCTATGACAATTTTGCTTTATTTATTAATAGAAATAATTATTAGCATAATTTTTAACTATCAAACTGTGGATTGTCTTTCATATTTACTATGTTTATATTGCATATGTTTTAATGCAGTATATGGAAGAAATCTTTTGAAGTTATATCTCTTTACGTAATTTCAGATTTTATATTCAAATTTCAAAGTAGTACAGAAAATATTCACAGAGTATATAAATAGTATATAGTAAATAGTTTCACAATGTATAAACTGATTTTAACATCATAGCACCCGATAGCGGATTACTTTCAGAATTATTTAACTGGAAAATTTCTTCCACAAGAGCTATTTTTTTAAAAGGCTTTTACTGGCATTTCAAAGTAATGTGATGTATATTTGCATATAGTGAACAGTAAAACACTTTTTAAAATGCATTGCATTACATTTGCAATTAAATGTTTTTAAAATACTCCTTGAAGGGTCAGATTAAATCTTGCGTAGGTAGAACTCAGTTCAGCATCAAGTATAATCAACCGGTAGACTCACATGTGGTATGCCAAGTGGCTGAAAATACATTAGATGAAGTAAGTTATTATTACTATTACTATCGCTGTAATTGATGTGCTTGTTAGTTTTTTTTTTCTTGGAGGAGGAGTATGGAATGACTTGCCTTATGTTTGTTTTGAGGAAGTTCCTTCAGAATTAGATCTTATTTACAGTAAATCCAAGGCTGTGGTTCCACTGAAGCTGAAGCCAATCTAAATGTTGATTGCTGCAAACCCTACTTTTGGCCATATGTTACCACCGCTTTCCCTTGAGCTCTCTTTGCTGTGCTCTTCTCCAGCATTTTCACTGGCACCTTCATTCATCTGACTTTAAACTGGATCTCTTGTAGCTCAATGGCACGCTACTAACCCAGAGAAGTATATTTTATAAGACTGGTTTTCTGGCTCTTTGGCTTCCCTATGGGGTCAGATCAATACCTATGCCAGGGAGGCATGCAGCCAGGTTTGGGAACCAAAAAGAAGCAGGATAATCTCTTTTGACAGGGGCTTGTTTTTAGACCAGCCTAGCTGTGCTGTCAGGATGCACCCTGAATAGTATTCTGCCATGAAACAACTTGCCTCTGTGGGAAGGCGGCAGGGGGACAGCGTCATCCAAACACCACTGCTGATGCAAGGGAGTAGGCAGAAACACTTGGCAGAAAGCACACGAGCAGCTCTGATGTAGAGCAGTTCAAAGTGTCATGAAACTGCAGCTTTAACTAATGAAATTGGATAGTTGGCTGCGTGTTGCTTAGGAATTGTCAGAACATGTTAGCTTTTAATTTAAAACAATGTCGTGTTTATATGTAGACAGAAATAGTGTAGTAATGGGTTAAATGTGTTCTTCTAGGATGGCACATTGGAACAGTTTGAAGTTAGTCTTGTAACATTATTCAGTTATTAAATTTTTGTACAATAATTGTTGTATACTTATTATAATTAATGTTTTGTAAATACTTAAGAATGGGAATCTGAACCTGATTTCTTTCACATCTGTGGAAGTTCTGTTTCTCAGTGCAGGATTAGACATACTCTCAAATTCCCTAAAACTCATGAGTGACAGCATCGTATTACAAAATTGGTCACTCGGCTATGTTTTGTAGCAGTAGACCCCAGCAGATCTTAAACATGTAGATCTGTCTGCTGTCAAGGCTTTCTTCTTATGTAAGAATGTCCTGTGACTGCATTAATTGTTCCAAGACTACCAGTACTTCTGAAGTGATACATGGAGCCTTTTGAAAATATAATAAATAAAGACTTATTTTCAAAGTATTTACAAAAAGAAACTCAGGAGCTTAAATGGTGTTACATTAGATGTGCAATATTGCATCATTTTAATTATCTTGAAGCATTGTATCTAAATAATATTAATGAGGTTAATATCCATAAGAAGACAGATTTAGAATCTCATTGCTAAAACTGGTCAAATAATTCATAATGAATTATTCACCTTGTTTTTTTCATGAACTCTTGGTGAACAGATTGTGATTTTCTCAGAAGGATTAATTATTCAAAGCTATTCACCAAAAAACTTAATAATTCTTGGGCTCAGTTTCTTGGTGAGCAATATATTGTGAACATCTGACCAGCCCCAGTATTGCAGATGATACTAAAGTGGGTTTTTTCCTGTTGTGACCTTTCTCGATCAGTTCAGGTCTCCCTGTGATGAAATGTTTATAAGACTTCTTTCCTCATACTGTCTAGGGAACTCTCCCTTTAAATCTGACAGTAGCAGTCATAAAACTAATACAATATTGTCTCTGCCTTTCAGTTACTAAATATTGTATGCTGTATTACGCCTTTACCTAGTTTTCCATTTCTTACTCTTCAAGGGATGATTCATTGTCAGCTATGTATGGATGATGTGGGTTTATATATTGAATTACACATTCAAAATTTTCTTAGAATTATTGCTGAAAATGTGTATAAGTCAATAATATTTTAAATTTCTTATCTAAACCAAGTGAATTAATTTTAATATGGTTTAATATTATCTAATTTGTCTACTATTCAGAACAATACTTTTTTTTTTTTTTTCTGTAGTAGTTTATATCCATAGGCACATTGCTTTCTCCACCTCTCAAATATGGAAGTTATCAATCTCTGCTGTGATCTCTTCACTTTCTGCAGAAATGTCTCCAGTGGAACAGCTACTGTCGCTGGAATAGCTAGGTTATTAGGTTTTGCAAACATTTTCTAGAAATGTTGGTTCAGTCCCAGCGTATACTACTTTTCTGTATAGTTCTTCCTTTCTTTCTCAAGAAAAAGCCAATTCTGAAGTTGACTCTCTCTCACTGAGGAGCAACTCCATCTTCCAAGGAGGCAATATTCTAGAGAATCTTCTTTGGCTCTGCTTTTCCAGATTTCTCCCTTCTTTTTAACTTTCATAAGGAATTTGGTGTACAATGTTCAAATCATGTCCTTCAAATGCAACAATGTAGCATTTTAATGCTGGAAGACTCTGTATCGCTAAAATATTTAAATTCTGTAAGGAAAACAAAAGGAAGAAAGCAAAGCCTTTTGCATTGTTCTCATGAATCAAATGGAAATAACCAACATAGGTAGCCCACTGGCACTGTGACTCTTCTATTACCATCACATTTAACTGACTTTTGCTGTTCACAGCTTCCCTTTAGTAACGTCAGGAGAATGTACTTGTAAAAGTACATCCAATTATCTTCTACCCCAATGTACTGCTGTAAAAGTTGAAGGATTGCTTTCTGCACCACAGAAATTCATACTGGATTGCTGGACCAAGTTCTGAAATTCACTGTGAGTGATTTGTCATTCTTACCTGTTGTCTCAGGACCAATGAGAAGAGCCCCATAATGAAATATTAAAATACTCAAAGTGTAAAGCTGTTCAATTAATATTAAAATTGATTTATTATAGTTCTGTTTCCTATATCCTCCTATAGCCTTTACTTGTCTCTACTCCCATCCCCTCAGTATCCCGAGTAATCCTAGGCTACCTCTCTATCTTAAAACCTGCAAGACACCCTCTGTTCCTTTAATGGGACATCCCCAGAATATTTCTGGCTTTTCTGATAACCTCTGAGTTCTGGCCTGCCATCTAGGTAGGAGACATCACATGGTGAGACTGGTCCAGGAGCTCATGTAGGTTTTTTGGTCAACCAACTGCTGCCACATAGAGCAAATAATGGTTAGCTTCTTTGTGTCTTTTCCCTAGTATTAACGGGCTTATTCTTATTCATAACAATTTAAAAAAAAAAAATCAGTATCTTTAATTAGTAATATGTATGAGTCAAACTTGGTTGAACTTTGCGAACAGATTTAAAAATTATTAGGAGATAGGTCATAAGCCCCTAAACCCCGCTTTTTCCTTCTTTTCTCTGGAGACCAGAATTTAAAAAAACACCACCACATTACCTCACAAAGTGAGATAAATGAACACAGAAAAATGTCTGACTAGCATAGTACTCAGCAAAAAAAAAAAAAAAA
>VZTL01078192.1:11072-26043 GCA_013400535.1 Scopus umbretta
CAGAGGGCTGCAAGGGGCTGCTCCCTTATCAGAAAAGGGAGGCAAGACTTTAAGCATCTCCGGGTTATGCAGGAAGGTTTTCCATTTTGGAGTTTTAGTCATGGAACCTGAAGTCCTTAATATAATTTTCAAATCATGTCCAAATGTCAGCATTCAAGTGTAGGGGATAGCAGTCGGAAGATCACGCGATGTAACGGAAAGAACAGGGGCCTCCCCCCTTTAACATGTGTATTCCTACCCCTCGTGACGTATAGCTTATGGGCGGTAACGAAAGGCAGCTGAGTATATATTGCTATGCAACCTATTAATAAATGCCATTTGTAGCATCCTCGTATTGGTGTCAGTGCTCACTGGCCCGGAGGCGGGGTGTTGGGCCTCTGTGCTACCTCAGCCGAAGGTGGTCTGTTGCAAGAGACGCAACATTCAAGGAAACTCTAGCAGGACAAATTGGTAGAATTTCATAACTTTTCAGTGCCTGACGATTTATTTTGGAGAGACACACATACAAAAAAGGGCCTTTCACAGAAAAATTAGTCCATTAAATAAAGAAATGATCTTTGTGTAAACAAATCAGTGGGGAAAAATAATAAACTGTTTTGCATTTTTCACACTAATGGTTGAAACTGAATGAAGCTTATGCTCTAGAATCTGCAGAATATTTTTATCTAAGTAGATGGAGAGTTGTTTACCTTCACTGTGGGGCAAAATTTGAGGATTTTTATATAATCCAAGTCTTTAGACTGTGATCCAGTCAGTCATCTCTTGATCATGTTCATGCTACTTGCTGACTGTTGCTACTGGTTTATGGATTCCTAATGGTATAAGAAGAAAAAAATATATTTCCTGGAACATGAGCTGAATGAACTATCCTGTACATACAGCTAATTCACACTTAAGAAAAAGAATTCTTCTTTAGTAGAGTTCAAAGACCTTGACCCAAAACAAAGCTTTCTGAAGTCAGGAAGAATTTTGGGAAGATTGGATCATGCTGTCTTTATCTAATGAAAATGTTATCATGAAGGCTGTTAAGAAATCAAAGCCTCACTGTCTGTCACAAGTCAGTAACACTGAAAGAAAACAGAGGTCTCCTGCCCTTCCGCTATCATGCTTAGTCTTACATCACAGGAGAAGCAGTTCAGGTCACCTGTATAATTACTAGGGCTGGTAAAACATGATGATGAAAACTAAATATAAACTTTTAAATTGAGCTGATTATATGATTATAACTCCTTTTGTTTCTATTTTCCTCCTTTTTCAGTGTAACTGCTAAACCAAAATGTATGCAACCAAATATGTTAAATCTAAACTAAGTGTACACAGAATTCCAGAAGTTGTGGCATGCTACCAGGGTACAAGGTTTAAGGCTAGTTTCTAAGATATTACTAATTACGACTCTTAGAGATAGAAAAGAAAACATAAGACCAGAGTCTGTAGCATAGCTCATTTTTATTGTTTAAACAGTTTTTGCATAGGAAATATATCCGCTTCCAGTAATTGACTGCAGTATGAGCAGCTGCTAGCAGTATAGGCTGGATATAACAGTAACAATCACATTAAGTCAAGCTTGATTTACACCAGTTTAAAACTTGTGGCAGTTGAGTTCATTTGTAACCTAAAAAAAAGTACCAAAACCAACATTATTATCCTCCAACCAGGCACAATAAAAACCTTTGTTAACACTCAGGCTAAAAACCAGGTCTGATGCCAGAGGGCCCTCATTCCAAAATTAAGTAGCTGTAAGGTAACGCGTCCTACTAGTGAAGGTTCATTACACAAAGACTGTGCATGTACCTCCTTTTTAATTAAAACGTAACCTTTGGGATTTATGGCCTACAGTATGGGGAAAAATGCCAAAAGTTTTAAAATGGATCAACCCTGGTGTGTAGCTAGCAAGCAATAACTGACTACTTGTCACCTACAGTTGTACTAAATGTATCTAAAGAAACACACAGCCCTACAAAAGTTGTTCTCAGAGAAATATCATTGAGATGGGGTGCCTCTTCCCAGCTTACTAAAAGTTCTATATGATATAAGCACAAATTAACAGCTTGATGAAGACATAATCTAATGCAGCTCTTGAGAAGCCTATGCCTGGGACTGAGGAACCCCTCACATTCTACAATGTTGTAGAGATTTTATTTTTTTTTGTGAAGAAAATGTTATCTGAAACATATTTACAACTGAACTCAACAGAGACTGTGAAATTGAACAGGCACTGCTCATTTGTTTGAGTTTTTTGGTAAACATTTTGCTGGTTTTTGTTTCTTTCTCATTTTGCATCAACTTTTATCAGTCCATGCAACTTCAATGCCCTCAATGAAGAATGCATAATAAGCCATACTTCTTAAAAAACTTCCTTCTGCATATAGAGATACATTTGCCACATCAGTCCCTGTAGCACAGTTTTCAAAACCATTCTGTCAAAAATACAGTAATACAAAGACCGGCTTTAGTGTCACTAGCTCACACTGCTCTCCATTTATTTAGGCCACCTTTTGTTTTACTGTTACCATATCATGCAATAAAAGTATCAAAGGCTTATTCTAGGATATTATGATGCTAGTGGCACTGAAGCCCTTTTCACAAATTCAACATACATTTGAATTGCAACACACAGATATTTCTAAAGAGTAATAACTAGTGAACCCTTTTATCATAAAAAAAACCAACTACTTACAACCATTGAAGAAAAAATTGCAACAAAAAATGTAAAAATTGACCGTCTCCAACTTGTCCCCTTTACTATTAACAATGTGACCAACAGAGCTGTGGCATGGAAACAGTACAAAGAGTTGTCATGGCAATAAGTTTGGCTGATGCAAAGGTCATTGTGCAGGGGTAAAGGGCAAAATCAGTGGTCCATGTTATCCTCCAACTGCAGTGCTCCACCACACCCACACAATTTTGAGGAATTAGAAAAAACTGGGGAACTAGCAGAAAGTGCAAATAAGAAGGAGGCAGTTTTCAGCTCCTTCAGCATGGAGTAGAACATTCAGCTTCAAGGTTTTCCTGTTTAACTTGATTAGCCTGCATATGATTTTACTCTCTCTCTTTTTTTTTTTCTATAGAAACCCAATAAAAAAGTCCAGGAGCATGCAGCTGGTTAATGTTAACAAAAGACCTTGACAGGATCATGTAAACTATATTGGATGTCATGCTTGGGGCCTTACTGCCAGCAACATTAGAGAGTTGTTTCATTAGAAGTGAATACTGTACACTGAATATGGGATAACTTTCTGCAGCCTTCATAATCTCACACAGTAAATATAATTTAGATTTAGGTACAGAACACACTCCGGTGTCACAGCTGAGTATGTCCTTGTGCAATCTCTTATCATTAAGTCCTTATGAAGCTACAAGTTGCAAATCCAAAATTCTGCTCCCTGAGGACACAGCTATGTGAGACATAAGTACTGTTTTAGTTCTCTGCCTATCCTGAATTGCTCTGTGAACCTAATCTTAAATACCATCATGTAACAATCACAAAAACTTTTGCTAAAGGCCATATATACTAATAAAAAGACAGTGGTGCTTCCAACATTTTGAAATGCTCTGAAAACCAACTTTTCCAATACTAAATACAACAAAATAACCTTCATAAAATATAACTTTTCTCCATTTACATTTTTAAAGGATTAGTAACCTATGCTTTTCAAGCACAGGAATCTGCGAATAACGCCTAACATGGACAGATCTTTTTTTTAATACATAAATTAAGAAACTGGAGAGTTTTAACCCAAGTCCAGTTTCCAAACAAGGAATATTCTTGTTTACTTTAAAAATGGAAACGACATGCATTTCCATTATAACTGTTAAAAAGTTAGCTTTACAAACAAGGGTATTTTAATTAAAAAAAAAAAATTCTTAACAAAACTATACAGTGTACAAATTACTGTCTACAAGGTAGGCGGTTCATTCAGAAGATCCTCCTTTCTTCTCGCTACTTGCAGCTTCACAAATTCATTCACATAGTTTCAATGGAGCTGCCCACCTGAACATCACCCCACAACTATATTGCTATAATTAATATTTTTGCCATGTCTTTATGTACAGTCTCCTTCACTGCCTTTTTTTTTCCTTAGTCAAGCCTCAAACGTTCATGTCACTCCAGGGGAAACACACTTCAGTGGCACAGCCATGAGGCCAGGGCTGCAAAGCAACTTAATAAAGGCAGAACAGTGCACATAGAACGGGGTGGCTCGATTTAGTCAGAATACACTTCCTGGTGAAGGAGGAGGCCAGAGACTGGATTTGAGTTCTCAACCTTATCTTAATCTTTTGACTGCTGAACTTAAAAAAAAAAAAATACAAACCAAACCTACAATAAATGAAAAGTTCATTTTCTTCCAAACAGGCTTTTCTATTAGAGAGGCAGGTGGAAAAAACCCACAGTTGATTAACAACCCAATTCATTCACATGGAAGGAATGAGTTTCCTTTTTAAAATATTGCATCTGTAAGCTCAATTTTTTTCATACAGGAGGTCAGAGATAACAAAAAAGCTCTGTTAGGGGCATCCATCTTCCTACAAGGGCAATCATCATTTTGACTGTTGCACTTTGAAGACTGAAATTGTTTCAGTTTCATCCTGGTGTACTATTAAAAGCTTAATCAGTACACATTGCTAACAGCACTAATCAAGGACAGCCCCTGAGCACACCCCTCTGCTCCTGAACTGCTTAGTATCAGTGTTGTGTGGAAAGGGCAAACATATACTTTTTTTTACCAGGCCAGAGCCTCGGGTGCACTCTGGGTGGGTCTAGCACATTTCAGCGATCTCAATAGCCACATGCCTACTGAATGAATTCACTTAATACAGGCCTCAGAAAAGGAGCAACATAAAGATGATTTTAATTTTCTTTTGGTGTCTTTTTATGTGGGGTTTTCTGTTTTTCAGTTCAGCTATAGATAAATCTCAAGGATTTGCTTTTCTACAGCTCCTGTCTCTGTAGCCATCCGGGCCCTGCCTACACACTTATCTCCTGCTGAAGACGTGGGGATGCACCACCACCATGGCGCGTTGGCTGTGCGCTGGCCAGAGCCAGCAGGGATTGACTTTGGTGTGCCACTCACCAGTGCTCAGTGAGGTGGCTCTTGCTGGAGCTGCACCTCCAGGGCTGCTCCAGGGTAGAAAAACCTCCAAAATGCAGACACAACTGCAAAGGGATGAATTTTCCCACCAGGGTACCCCATATCCCCATATACTCTCCTCTGCTTGCACCCTAATAAAAGGATGTGCTTTTAAGAAAAAATCACCCTACGTTGAGCCATGCATCACAAAGATCCCTGGTGCACAAGAGGTCTCCAGCAACAGGCCCACTACTGATCTGCAAAATGTTATTTTATTCAAAACACACTTTTATTTACATCATAGTCCAATTCCATGCATTAAGAAACTCCTTCCCCACTACAGCCCAAGGCTCTCCATCTGACCTGCTGTATGAGAAGATACTGCAAACCTCTGACACAGCCTGAGCAGGCTGAAAATTGTAATTCCAGTGCTGTGAGTTCACAAACTTGAAAAAAAAAAAAAAAAAAGAATGTTTTGACGTCGAGAAAAAAAGGAATATTTACCAGTCAAGCAGATTAAAGGAGGCAAATTCTCTCCTCCCCAGAGGAGCAACTCTGGAGTCAACTGGAGTCAGTGGAATTAATGCCAGCAAAGATTTTGGCCCTGTATGTGCATTTCCTAGACAAAGCAAGCGACTTTGTCTTTCTGAGCTAAAAACAATTTCTAACGTGAACGCTTTAGGATGCAGTATCTTTGCCAGAATGGAAAAGGCTCCATCTTACTGTGGGTCTTGACCTCTTTCTCTCTCTGTCTGTCTGTCTCACTCACTCTCTTTCTCTTTCTCAAGAAAAAAAAAAAAACTTAAAGTAAAACAATTTCCTCAAGTCAAGTCTGCCTCCAACAGAATTCATTATTTATTTTTTAAATCCAGAAATGATTTCAGCTTGCACCCCAGGTGGGAAGTTAAAAAGAGGGAACCGATTTGAAGGTTTGTCACAGTAGGCAGAACAGTCGCTTTGCAGCCCTTGCCTGGCTAAGGGTGCACTGCTTCACAGCTACACTGTAAAGTGTTAAAAATCCTCCCCACCCACCCCAGAATATATATATATGTATGTATAAAAAAAAATCCCCTGTCCACCTCTCAGTACAGAAAAGGACCTCATCACACTGCATAAATAGCAGTACCCACTTTGGTCAATTAAAACAAACAAAAAAAGCATACATTATTCTTTTTTTTTTTCTTTTAAATCTGTGTACTTACCTACAATAACCAATACAGCTAAAAGCACTACCTACATAGGCAAAACTTGGTATTGCATAATTCGTATAAATTTGTATCCCCTCCCCCCAATATTAATTGGAAGATGAAAAACATGAAAGGTTAATAGAAAAAACACCAAAATACTGAAAATATTGCTGGTCGATTACAATTTTTAAGCGGCAACTATACACAGCCATGATATGCTTTATAAATGTGAGATAAAGGTATAACTGTCTAAAAAATCCATGATGTCACACTTTTTTCCCATCTGGAGTACAAAATATTTTGTCATAAAAATGGTAAAGGTTTAAAATGATAATAAATGCAGCAAAACAAGTGTAGTGATGTCAATTTTTTTGAGTTTTTTTTTCTTTTTTTGTTTTTTTCCATTTTTTAGATTTCAAGGCAAGGCACGTAATGTGGGCATTATATCTTCGTGCAAATTAGGATTACTGGAAAGAGTATTTTAATTATTTTTTAAAGAGACATAGAGGCAAAATGTCTGCCCATGCACATTATATTTCTGTCAATATGTGAAAATTGTTGAACAAGGCTAACTTCTGAAAGCACCATGCAAGTTTCAGCACCCTGTAATTAGACTTACATTGAGTGCATTATTTAAATATAACATATCCCCATCCTGGTATTACCAGTTTGTAAACGGTAAGCTTTGCCCTTGTGACATGGATTTGCCTATCTCTTTGTCTCTATGATGCAGATTTTACAGAAACATGTAAACCCTATGGGTTCTTGATGCAACCAGTATCTTTAAATAAATAAATCCTACCCCTCTGTGGAGGCAGCAGCTAAACCAACATAAGTGCTGTGTTTCCATTGATTTCTTTTTCTCAAGGACATGATTTGTCTTGATTTAATGCCTTTTAATGCCCTCAAAAACTGAGGGGAAAAATAAGTTTGTTCAAAGTAATTTTATTTCTATTTTTAATCCCCTCAATTTAGAGTCCAAGGGCTGAAGGACTTATAGTGATGACCCCTTAGATATGATTTTTAAATTGCACTTGCCTCTGTAAGTGTTTCTTTAGTGGGGAAAACATTCACTGTTTTCCTTTTTTTTTTTTTTACTGTTGCATGAGATAACACTTTTACCTACGTAGAGGCATTTCTTCCATAGAGCCTGTGTGTTCATACTGATTGATAACTTCAAACTGCATAACACACTAGAAAAGGCTGAATTAAGGGCCAAAGTTTAATAAATCCATACTGATAACTAAAGGCTACAGAGCTTATTTTTAAAACATTTAGAAATCAGGGTGTTGAGAAAATGGCTGGCTCACAGCCCTTGTCCCCCTGCAGCTCTGTTGCTGCTGCCTAGCCTTTGTTTTGTGAGATAACCAGGAATAGTGATCCCATGCGTAAACAACAAGAATACTAAACCAATAAAACTAGCTTATCATGCAAATATTAAGGCATCTAGAAAGTCAGTTAAAATATATTGTCAGAGACAGAACATCTATTTCCCAGCGGACTTCATATAACAAAGGCTACTTAGCAGGGGCTGCATTCTACCCATCAGTGAAATATCATCGACCCTTTGTATGTCATTACAGTTTCAACCATAAGGGAATTAGTGATTGTAAGAGCTGCAATTGCTGGTCTATTTTTTCTTCTTTCTTCAGTTTCTTTTCTCGTCCTGTCGTCCTTTCTTTTTTCTTTTTTAATTTTACTTTTATTTTTTTATTTTTTTTTCCCTCAGTTGCTTGTTTCTGCTTGAAGGAAAGGCTCTCCAATTATGTTCAAACCATAATTTGGGACATTTGTCGGCAGGATCGGTGTCCTATTTGATACTTGGAAAGGAACCAAGCTAGCCCAGGTACCAGGACTGTTGAAAAGGGAAAAGAGATAAGGAGAGAGAGAAAGAGAGAGAAAAAACAAAACATAAATTAAATATATTGCAAAAACCAGAACACAATGAATCTGAATCAGGGTTAAGCCGATATTCATTATTAAAAGCACTGCTTAAGATAAAATAAGAAGCCAAATTTGTGAATATTACTTGAGATTCTACTTCACAGTTTTCTTTTTTAAAGGATGACTTATTTGAAAGAAAACTAATTGTGTTGATCTCAGTTGTGAGTACGTTTAGTCTTCCACTAAGTGGCCTGTTTGTTTATGAAAGCCCTCAAAAATTTCAGACGCCAACTATATAGAGCAGACACAACTAAACCATGCAAGTGACACTATATGGCACCACGGATGATATTTAAGAGCTACTGAAATACACTACAGTGTACAGGTTTGCTCTTTTGAAGAACACAATATAAAGGTTCAGTGGTTAAGCTTCCTATGCGATTTCCTACCCTCTTACAACCCGCCAGTTTATCTTGTCTCAGTCCCAGGATGTGCTTCTGAGCTGCATGGGTCCCTATGAGAACCGAGGACCTTCAACATTCAAAAAATCTGCTTTCTTTAGAGGTTTCTCCCAGAAGGAACACTGGACAACACAGGGCTGCATCACGTAAACACTTGTAGCCAAGGGTAGCCATGAGTCAATGGTAGCAGTGAGTGCCATAAATTTTTCAACATCTGAGAAAGAAAGTATTTTCAAAGGCCATTCAATGATGTTGGAACTTAGGTCATCATTTCAAAAGTACTCTCTCACTGAGAAGCTTAAGTCCCAATAGTATTCACATGTTTACCAGGCACCAACTATTAGTAGGTGTTGCACCCAACAGCATTTGCAAAATGGATACTCAAAGAAAGACCTCTGCTACCTTTATTCAGTAACCAGAGCAGACCCTGAGCAGAGTTTTCCTTAGGTGTGTTTCTGACAACCCAGAAATAATGGGCTTTATAGGAAGTCTTGTCAAATTTATTCAGAAGAAAACCAGCATCACTACGTACAGCAATCATTGCCAAACAATCAGAACTGGACATACAGCGTGCAAACACAATGCTTCCTTCGCATTTCATTGTATCAAGTCCTTCTCTGCACTAGGCGTTTCCACAAATGCAACAGTTTACTTGGGAATACGGATTGGGATTAGACTGATAAGCTTCATGAGAACACATCTGAAGACTAAAACCTCCGACATATGTTTTGTGGATGTCAGAAGCTGAAAATTTTCTTCCTTCTTTATCTTTGGTCACCCCTCTGCACTGCTCTCCCCCTGCATTAGCAGATTCATTTCTGTGGCATTGCGTGTAAAGAGGAAAACAGACCCTTTTTATCCATTTTAAATGTGTATGAAATAACTGCATATCACTTGGCAGATTTATGTGATCCTTTCATTTGCTGCTGTACAAACATTAAAGAAAGAGGTCAACTTATGTTGTAAAATCCAGGGGACAAGTTCGTCCGGTCTTTCATATTAAAAATAATCTAGATAGGTTCTGTCATTTACTCCTGTTTGATACTCTTTACCTCTCTATACCTGTTAATTTACTATTTTGATTCCTAACAATTAATTTCAGGTTTTTATTTTTTTAAATCTCTGTTTTGCACAGAAAAAAAGTGGAAAAAATTGATGACTTGTTTGTCTCAGTGATGGTCAAATTCTGAAGGGAGCAGGACTAGTTAATATCCTAATGTATTTTAAATGCCTGAAGTACAAATATTATTCAATAGGGTTTGGGTTTTTTTTCCAATTGGGTATATTCTTGAAGGTCACCTGAAAATCAGGGGAATTTTAACCTCCAGAAATTAAAAAAATCTTGCTATATTTTCAAAATTTAAGATCAGATAATATGTTTAATTAAAGATTTTTCTTTCTTTTTTTAACTCTATTGACTATTACAAATAAAATAAATTCTGTTGCTGGAGAAATAACCTCTTTTGAAATTCAAAAATCACAGTTACACCACAAATCTTGAAATATTCACAAAGACTTAAACCCAGCTATGCACGAAAGATTTGTTCAATATGATCCGATGAAAAGATTATGTTTAAAAAAAAAAAATCAATACCAGGACCTCATTTAAGAGGCTTAATTGTTGCAACTTATTCCTCTTTCTTCACGATTTGTTTTAAAATGCATTTTTCGTTCCTTCCTCTTCAGATTTCAGTGATATTAAGAAATAAATTTTGAAATAATAGATACAATGCAAATCATTTCCAAGCACAGGGATTTGTAAAAATAGGAATTAGTAATAAAAAATAAAAATAAAAATAAAACAGATTTGTTTGCTCAGGATCGGTCTGAATATATGTTTTACAATGCACAGTTCTTTGCTGTCCAGTAACATGGGATTTACAGTGTTTAGCAACTTTAAACAAAATATGACACTGACCAAAAGAATGTAAATTTTGTGTGAGGTCAACATGGTATTTAAACAATTTCTACTGCAAAGGCTAAATACACAAGCTTCCAGGTTATCTTTCCAAAGATTTACAGTGCACTTCAATGGTTGCATACATATATACATGACTTTTTTCTTTGTTTTAAAGTTGACAACCTTCTAATGACTATGGTGGGTGAAAGAAAGCAGTCAGTGCTGATAAAGAACAAACTACTATTTGTAGCAGCTTTCTTATCTACTGCTTCACATAGGGGACAGAAATCTTGATTTTGTGGAAAGTACTCAATAAAAATAAGTTGTAGCAAGTGACTAATAGGACTGTTGTTGCTGTATGACCTACAAATATAATATAGGTGTTTATTTAAACCTTTCAAGCCTCCCACCTTATATTACAACCATGACAAAAATGCAGATTGCAACGAATTCATCAATGCTGCTTACGAATCCTCAGGCAGTGATAAATCTCCCATGTTAACACTGTGTAGATCTCTCAGGATTTTTGGAAGCTTCTCACGCTGCTCAGGCAGAGCATCCTGCTGCCCACCAGAGATGGTGGTAGTGCAGAGGCAATGGAGCACCTGTGGCACCAGCACAGCTACATGATGTCTGCATGCAGTGGCTGGAAAAGCCATTGCTCCGACACCTCTGAGGCCGGGCTGAAGTCCCTGATCTACACGCACTTGCTGGGCAGCGATTGGCCCCACTGGCAGCCGGGAAGGACAGGCCATCCCCTCTGTTTGCTAGCACTTCCTAAGCCATGATCTTCAAGGCTTGACGAGCTCCAGCTGTATTTTAGGAATTAACCGCATCATACAGCAGTTTGATGTAACTCTATCTCAGGCCACCCCAATCCTGATATCACCCCTAAATGTGTTCCGTAGACAAAAGAGGAAACTTGAATGAAAATTATTGAGGTGAATAGTAGTAATCATAGCATAAAGCTCTGAGAACAGATATGATACAAAGAATAACCAAAAAAACCTACTCATGTTCTGCTAAACTGCACATGTATGGCTGTCTATTCAACATTCCCACATACCCCATTACATTTATGGTAAATTTAATTGAACTTTCAACTATCATATGAGCCACACGCTGCTTTGTAGCTCCCCAGTGCTCCTGCATGCAGCTACGCTAGACTGACAGCCCAGAAGAGCAAGGTCCCCTGTCAGCTTTCTCAAACCTGCTCTGAAGGGACCTCTATGAGCACCACAGAGTTTAGCTTCTGCCACGGAAACCATCTACAGTTTCTCTGCAGAGTGCCCTAGCAGAAGCTCCAGTTACTGCTGACTGCAAAGCAAACTCTGCCTGGGGGCCCACATGGGTGGCAACAGCAGGAAAGGGGAAAACACCTTTCCCTTCACCACACTATCCATAAGTTTGCGTAAGTCCCAGGTAAACTTCCAGCCCTCAGTTTCACAAAAGCAGAGGCAATGCTCTGTCTCTGTTCACGAACTGCGTCAACATGGGGGAAGCCACAACTCTTTCCATTGCCCAGGACACAGGCAAGCTGGTTGTCCTTGCAGAAGTGAATGAGATGTCCCTCTGTCCATGTGGTTTCTCCTTCAGATCAAAAAGCTTTGTATGTATGCGTGGAATAAAGCAGGTCTACTCCACCTTCCAGCTCACTGCTCCTGAGGAAATCTGTGAGCCCTGTGCTGACAGAGTTTATAATATAAATGCCTGTCCCTTGGAATATGAAGTGAGACCTCAAAAATAATGCTTTAGAATAAATTTTGAAGAAAATGCCATGAGAAGCATCATCAGATATTGCTGTGAGATTCTGACTAGTAGCCTTTGTGAGAGAGAATATATTTGCAGGACCACGTTCCTGAAGCATTATACCTCTAAGTAATTTTACCACCAGAAACAGTTTTCTCTCACCATAAATACGCTATCAGGTGTGTTATACAGCCACCAGTTCCCTCTCTCTCCACGGCAAGTATAATGTATTTATCTGATCAAATGTAATAAAATAGCAAAGGAAAAAAACTGCAAGCATCCTACAGGGTTAACATGCTCCATTACAGTTTCCATTACAGTTTTCACATGTTAATTCAATCAAGATTTCTGCCGTGATTTCCCTTTAAAGATAATAATTGCTGTTTCAAGAACCCCTGATTAAACTATTACTGGAATGGACCACAAGCAGTACTAACATTATATGTATATACAGTCCACTTTGGAGTTTATAATAACATAAAGAGTATAATAATGTTAAATAATTAAGTAAATGTAATAAAAAATAAATCCAATCAGATCTGAGTAAATCTGAAAGATTTTAAGGTTCTTGTTTTCCACTAGTTACTACCTTCTTTCTGTCACAACTTCAGAAGTCTGTTAAGAGTATTTCACCATTCAAAAAGTACACTTAAAACAGTATTTCCTTCTTGCAGCTTTACTACTCTGTGCATGAACACACTAGCTTAGACAAGGTAGATCAGACAGATCATGTCAGGTCAGTCTTTGGACAGAAAAGGTAGAAATGCCTTTGATGTCGACAGAAGTGGCATTAGTAAGTCACCAAGCAAGGTTCATCTATCTCTGTACTAAGCAAGTGCTTGCCCACACAAGTACGGGGCACTTTACCATTTCAAATTGTTAAGATTGTATGAACTTTGGAAATGCAATTGTGCTAACCTCAGTGCCCTGGCTAGATTCCCACTTGCACATTTCTGCCAAAAGAGTAACTACCCCTCTGGCATCTACTTAATGTGGTACTTCTGTTACCATTCTAAACTGGTATCTGTAGTTAAACAGCTGCCAAATTTCACCTCCAAGGTGAGCATTTATTTCAAGAGATATTAAGTACACCTCACCTTAATTTAGGATGACTTCTATAGTTTAGCAGGCACTTACCACCCATCTAGCAGATGGAGGAGGTAAAGACCTACTGATTTATGCCCAGAAGAGGAAAAAGGGAATTCTGCTGGAAGGATTCTTATTCTTTTCCCTGCAGACCCCTTTCTGTGATAGTATAACAAAGAAAAGGTAAGGAAAGATCACAAAAAAAGTTAAGGAAGATCAGGAAGAGGCAACAGGGCCCATCACTAACAAAGAAAACCCACAGCAGAATAAGGGCCCAGAGAAATGGTGTATGTCCATGCTGTGCTCTGTACCATGCATGCATGGGTGTTTGGTGCAGGGACAGAGCTAAAGGAGTTTTGCAAACATGCACGTGCACAGAGGGGGCTATGACCAAGTGGAGGGCTGACTCCCATACAGCCAAAGCACTTAGAACATGGGCTCAGGTTACCTGAGACCATTGGGTTGCCTATGAAAAACTAACTCTCCACTTTCCACATCTACACTGCTTTTTCCCCCAAATACTACAGTTTCCAATTTTAAGCTGTTAGATTTTATATCTTAGCACTTTTAAAAAATGGCTAAATTTTATTTATCAAATTAGCATGACTAAATAACAATGCAGATAATCCTAACTGCACCAAAAAAAAAAAAAAAAATCCAAAAAACCCAACAGTGTCCTTTTCCTGCTTCAAAAGAAACAGTTTGAAGTAAGATGATCAAGTAGAGAAGTGGAGTAACCAAGGAGTTAAAGATACAGCTTACACTTGGGAATTCTCTATAATATGCTCCTCCTTCCCTAGCAGTGCTGCCAAAAATCATCTGACAGGAAACATAAGATTAAGTTTGTCCTACCTAAGTGAACAAAGAGTGCTCAGAACAGGCAACCAGTTCACTGCAGAGCGGGAACTTTTCTAATCCTGCTGGAATCTGCAATGCTGCTCAGAAAATATTACTGAAGTTGTTTTCTTTACTTTAACATCTTGCTTCTGGATCATCTCATTCATTTTAGTCACACTGCAGTTCTTGCTGCTTCTCCCATAAAGGTTAACTTAAAGCTCCAAACATAATCATGTGGAAAATGGACATTATTGATTCCTATGGTCCATTGTTCCCCCATTCTAAGTCCCTGAAGTTCAAGTTCAATCTGGAATTACATCATGTCTGGTTTCTCCTGGTTACCAGACGGCTTGAGACGTGACCACAGCTACAGAAAAAACAAACAGCCTTCTTCACGCTTCAGCTCCCCTATCGATTCAAACATAAACTTTTTTTCTTTCTCCCAAGTATGCTTCAAGTATGGAGCATGGTTAATTTAGAGATTAAGTTCCAAATTAGATTATCTAATGGCATCTTAATGGATTGCTGACCCATTTCCTGTGGGATGGCAGCATGCAAGTCTGGCTTGAATACAATTAATTTCTTAGGAAGTGTTCTGAAGATGTTTGCCTAGATGGAGAGGAAACGTAATGTTCTGCACATCTTTCTGCATTACAGAGTTGGGCAAAACTATTAGAGTTAGCAATTTAAATTGACAAAGACCAGAAATCATTAGGTTTTCTTTCTATGAATACTTTTACAATGAGGATACTTCAGCGTTTTTGTTCTTCAATTGTAATGAATTGATACTTCTATTCC
>VZTL01078196.1:3086-23496 GCA_013400535.1 Scopus umbretta
ATGAGGTTCACTTTATAAATCCACCTTCATATACACCTTTTATACAAATCTCTTCTTTATTTGAAGTTAAACCAGGGAAAAGAGAAAAAAAAAAAAAAAGTCCATTTTCATTTTTAATTTGCAATGTTAATCCCAAAGGCTTTCAAACTACAAAAGTAGAGGATAAATTCCTGCTGTAGTTTTTGGAATTATAAACGGAATCTTCAAAGAAATGATCCATTGCCAAAGATGTTAGTAGGGACCTACAGTATAACTTTTTGACCAGAAATGCAATAAAAATGCTGCCAGAACATTTAATTACTGAATTTAAGAGGAGCGCAATCTATTAGGAGAGCTACCAGGATAATTTCTGTGAAGCTGGAGTTTTGCCTAGACAACACCCTGCAAAAAGACATGAAAAAAACCCTTACAACCCTAAACTGAAAAAACAGAGAAAAGTTTTCTCAAGATGCATATAATTCCAAATGCAAGAAAAAAATAGCAAGAAAACCTTCCCTATAAATAGCAAACAAAAGAAAAAGTGCAAATCACATTAAAATTGGAAGAGAACAAAACTCTGCAAACCTGTAATGCAGAACTGAAGAATTCAACATGTATGTTCCCTTAAAGATCAGAGAAGAAAATATTCACTACATAATCTGTGCTTTTTTTAGGAAGTCCACGGTGCTCAGTGGGGTGCAACTGGTGGCCCATAGATCAAATCTGGGCACAGGAGACTTCTCTCCCACCAGTACACTCCCTTCTCTTCAGGAAAGGCAGATAATAGATGTTTATGTTGCCCATGGCATTCAAACGTTGAAAAGCTGCTTCCTGCACACAGAGTTCTAGCTTCTGAGCTCCTGCAGCTGGCTGAGAGGAGGAACAAGCACAGGCACATCACTACCTTCGGAAGGCCCTAATACCCAAGGGAGGGATGGTGGCGTTAGGTGAAGTATTGATACTGGGATATGGTTTTACAGAAATTGGACCTCTCGGGTCTATCTACTTCTCTTTAGATTTGTTTGTTTCTTTGTTTGAAGGATTTCTGAAGCTGTAACTTCATCCAGACTGTTGTACTGCAGCTTCATAGTCAGAAATGCTAGGGAGCAAACATGAGTGTTATGACCAAGAAGATTTCTTCCAAACTTTCGTATTACACACATTTATGCCTTGACTTCAGAGTTAGGTTTTGAAATAAGGAAAGTGGTCTAAAATCTGGCAAGTTGCAGTTACAGGGAATCCCCTTTTACAAGATTATAATTTGCTGTGAATAAGGTATACTCAGAGATGCTAGGTAGGATCTTCAATCTTCTGTTCACCTCAAGAAATGCATAATGAGAATCACAATGTCTCTTATCCATAGCAAACATCCCTTGCAAGTAAAAAATTCTCAAACACCGCAAAAATTGTATTTATTATTTATCTGCATTTTCTGTTTGTGTCAGAGAAAGAGAATCCAGTGTCTCTGTTCCTCCCTCCCTTTCCACTTGTCCCTTAAAAAAACCATCTATTTTTCATCACAGAGCCAAATTCTCATATGCACAGCTCAGAAAAGGAAACAGTCAATTCAAAATGCACGCTGAACCCTTAGCAACCTGGAGTGATTGAGAACTGTATTTTCTAGATTAGCTGTCACTGCCTTTAAAACAAAAAGGCAGTTTTAAGCAAAAAAACTGTTTGAGGAGTCAAATAGACTGCTGAAGTAAAGCTACAGACAACACCGCTTTTCCTTAACCCTCCAAATGTTGCTACCTCTATTTCTAGTTCTTCTCTTTTTAATGATAAGGGCTTTAAATTATATACTTCTAACACCTTCCTAATTTTCTGCTTTTTTCTTTTTAATTTCCTAAAACTAAAACTGGTTTTGATCATACCCATCTGGCTTATCTCATTATAACTGTCTGATTGGAATTATCTTCCCCATGGCTTTGCTCAGTCCATATATTAATTTGCCTCCAGAAATCTGCAATCTAGTATCCTCACCTTCCTTTTTTCTCAGTTTCTTTAAATTAGCTGATGAGACGGATTTAGGAATGATATTTTCTTATCATCTGAGAACTGAAGTTGGCTTTGTCATATCTCTTACTGAGTTTGCACACAAATGGCATCTTTACAGGCAACAATGAATGTAAATACACTTCTTAAGCACTCAAATCTCTTGCATACTAAAGCAAACAGAACATTGTGGGTTTGTTTATTTTCTAAGTGAATGAAACATCTATAAAAATGACAGCAAATATGTGGAGCAGATTTATGTAATTATGGCTTGAATGTCAGACAATAATGTAATCTATAGTATTTAAGTAAGATTAGCATTAATGCCAATACATTTATCACCCTGTTCCCATATGACTTTGTTCAGAACTTACGAAGTCAAGGGAAAGAAATTAATTGACGTCAATGAACTTTGAATTAGGTTCAGACTGTTTACTTGTTTTGTCTGCTCTGATACCTAAGAAAGTACTTTTTCATATTCAAAGCAATAAGATCCTTCCCTCATAGGCTCTAGTTCTGCATACTGTCAGCATAGAGACTAAGCAGCTGACAGCGTTTCTGAAACCATGATATTATGCTCATTTCTGATGCAACTGAAAGTAGACTGCATGAACAGAAGGATTCATGCTGTAGATCACCTGTTTGTTTCCAAAGATAAATTTCTTTCAGCTAAGCAGTGTGTTGCATGACGGCTTTCCTGCCAAAGTTGTGTATCATGTATAGGTGCCCCAGATTATTGTAAGTAAGTAGCAAATTTGAGTAAAGTGTTTGTGACATAGATAGCTTGCTTTTTAGAAATGCTGAGCACCCACTTTCTGAAAATCATGGTAGTTATAAAATGACTTACAATTTAGTCTCCAAAAAACCCCCAAACAAGCAAACCAACCAATGAACAAAGCAATAAAATCCAAGAGTTTAGACTGACAAGTTAATATATATTTCTGCAAGAGACAGAATGCATGTCAGAAATATTAATTGCCATTCACCATTTACCTATTTCCAGAAATGATAAGCAAATATCCACCATTTGAATATCAAAAAGAACATGTACATGTATTGCCATTAGAAATGGAAACAACCTGTATAGGGTCTTGGAGGCATAACTCATATTTTATGGAGCATATCATTGTATTTGGTTGTTTACAAGACACAGAATGGCATGAAAAATGAGGTGTGACACAGTAAGTCAACTTTAAAATAAAACAAAATTCTTCTATTTCTGGATCTGCTACTTTGGATTATGTCTAAACAATACATATACATAGGAATGGAATGAAAAAATATTCAATGCATTTAAAATGTCAAGGGTTGTGGCAGGTCAGCTAGATTTAAAGTGAGATGGAGGGAAGTTTGGCTTTTGAGCTACAGAACAGATTTTAGCTAGTTCCTCATGCCTAATTACAGTTTAGAACAGCCTTCAAGAAGTTGAAATCAATCACAACAGTTTATGAAAACAGACTGCAGGTCATTTGTGTTCACTGATTCCTCAATACTGAAGGCTAGGAATTATTCTTAAACATATTAATTTTGTAGAATCAGTTTATGTATCAACAACATATGGTAACATTAGAGCTGAGAGAAACTCAGTTCTTAACTACTAAAGTGGTATAGTAAAGCAAAAAATATCAGGAACAACCAATTAGTTTTGGGAGTTTTAAATGACCTTGTAAACATTCCCTGTTATGTTTTTTAAATTCTTACAAAAACTATGAAGTGAATACTACCCCAAAAAAATGTTTTTACATGAGTCCCTGTGATAATGGCATAAGATGCAAGTTAGTAAATTGAAATTATGACTACACTATTATAAAATCAGTTTAGAACTACAGTCATGCTTTAAGAAATCTTAAAGTTACTTTAGGATAGCTCTACTATATTCCATTTGATCTATGAATAGTAATCAGTGTTAAGGATTTCTTTCTCTGTTCCCTTGTTTTCTTGTCTTCATAAAAGCAAATAAAGAATGTAACAAAAATTAGTATCAAAACACAATATTATCATTCTAATATGAGTGCCAGAATTGAAAACTGTTATTTAATTATTAAAAGTAGCTGAATCTCTTAGAAGCTTTGGGAGTCCTGACTGTAGGTATTAATACCTCTCTTTCGTTAGTAATAGTAGCATCCTGGGAAGTGCTTAACCAAAATGATATTCAGTGAGTCAGAGGTGTTCTGTTGAGAAGTCTTGACTCAAGACTCTGACCATACTGAGAAACTTGAAAACAGATCTCCCAGTTTGGCAGATAAGTATGCTGGCCTTTGGGGAAAATAGGAACAGGCACACCTGTATGCACGCCCCATATGCTCCGAAGTGATTTTGATTTTTTGGGTTTCTTTGTTTGGTTGGTTGGTTTTGTTTTGAGAAAAAGGACAAACTGGAAAGAGATCTCAGGGGAAAGTCAGATATGTGTCAAAACTTTGATTGTTTTTATCTCTTCAACAGAAATGCAGACGTGGCAACAGCAGCAATCACTCCACTTCCAAAATGTGAAAAGTAGTTATAAAGAAGATGGAGATTCCCTTTCCACAAGAATAGACACTGACAGGACAAGAGGCAATGAGCAGAAGTTGATTCAGGGGAAATTCTGATTACATATTAAAAAAAAAATCTTTACCATGACAACAACTAGACATTGGGATGGGTAGCCCAGAGGAGCAATGCAATCTCCCCTGCTGGAAATATTCAAGACTGTCCTGGTTTCAGCTGGGATAGAGTCAATTTTCTTCCTAATAGCTGCTATAGTGCTGTGTTTTGGACGTAGGATGAGAACAATGCTGATAATGTGCTGATGGTTTAGTTGTTGCTCAGTAATGTTTACACCAGTCAAGGCCTCTTCAGCTCCCCATGCTGTGCCGGGTGCACAAGAAGCTGGGAGGGGGCACAGCCAGGACAGCTGACCCAACCTGGCCACAGGGCTATTCCATACCATATGGCGTCACACTCAGTATAAAAAATGGGGGATTTCGCCGGGGGGCAGCAATCGCTACTCGGGGCCTGGCTGGGCATGGGTCAGCAGGTGGTGAGCAATTGCATTGTGCATCACTTGTTTTGTATATTCTTTTATCATTACTATTATTATTATTTTCTCTTTCTCTACTATCCCATTAAACTGCCTTTATCTCAACCCTTGGGTTTGAGGGCTTTTTTTCCTGGTTCTCTCCCCCATCCCACTGGGGCAGGGAGAGGGTGAGCAAGCAGCTGTGTGGTGCTTGGTTGCTGATTGGGTTTAAACCACAACAAAGACTTGGCTTGACAGGTCTCTGGATAACCTGATCTGATGTCCTGTTTTCAAAGGAAGGTTACAGTAGGTGATCTCCAAAGGTACTTTCCAGCCTAAACCTCCCTGAGATATTAAGAGAGGCAACATTTGCTATGATCTAGGTTAACCAAGTTCTTCATGGTGGTGGCTTTTGTTTTCATGTTTCAATAGTGGTTAAACTATTAGTTAACCATGGCTGCAAGAAACTTCACGAGTAATCTAGTCAACAAACCTGTTTTAAGGCAGCATCAACTGTACCTGTTATCATACTGATGATCAGAAGCATCATGGCTTAATCTTAAAAACCTTACTTGACCAATGCCTTACAATCATTGCCGTAAGAGAGCTGTTCTATTGCTTGTACCTAACTTAAAGCTTTCTCACTGCAGTTTAAGCCTAATACTTCTTTTCCAATCAACTCCGGGCACAATTGTTCTTTTATTTTTCTTAATCAGTTTTGAACATATTTTATAAGATCCTCCCTCTGTCTCTTCTTCAAGCTGAGCAACCCCCCTCCATTCTGCTTCTCCTGATGGGTGCTGGACATAGATGTTTAAAATCGAAAAGCTCACAGTTCTGTCTATGGAGACAACTATCATAAAAGACTCAGTACTTAGTGCTTTCCTCCCCCTCCACCCCTTCATTGAAATTGTTGGGAATTGAGCACAAAGGTACTTCTGTGGAATTCTGCCCTAAATTTCATAATTGTTCAACAGAGTGATTAGAGTTCTTTGTTAACTCACCCTTTTGTCTTTGATATCAGAACCTTGCAAAGGTATGTTTTCCTGTAGCAGATTTTGCTTCTTAGTTTTATCTACATATAATGTAGGCAGTTAAAGCTGGTTTATGAAGTCTATGGATTCTGAAATAAATATGAACTTTTTAATGATAGGGAAACAAAGGGAAACTGTAATGAAATATTATTTGCGTTTTGTTTCAAAATTCTGACCTTTTAAATAACCTGTACACAAATTCATCTTCTTTTCCATTCTTTTTGTTGTTTGGGATTGGGAATAAGTGAAATAAAACCCAACAGCTCATGCTTGTTCGTATATGTAAACATTATCTAATGTAGTGTTAGCAAGCCCAGGATAGAAATATTGCATTAAAGTACTAAGGGTTGCAAATGAGTTAATGTACTGTAGAACTGAGCCTGAAATCAGAGTCCAAATGTAAATCCTTGCAGGATATTAATAACTATAAGCTCAATAACTATTAAAATTATTTCTAGGTATTTTAGCCTATCACTAATCCTAACCTTGTCTAATTTTTAATGTGCCATGCAGAAAGGTACAGAAAGTATGACCTAGATTCAACAGTGCAAAGAGAAAGAACACACAAGGGACACACTGATGTTAGCATCCTAATTAGAAAATTAAACAGTTAAACGGAGAAGAAATATATTTTCCTTCCATAATACAGAAATTGCTCTAAGTACACATAGTAATGTCAGCTATCACTGTCTCTTCCATGCAGAAAAAAATATTAGCTTATAGTGTTCAAAAATGTTGATATTTTCCTTACTCGAGAGTAACATAGGGGCTTATCTATTAATTTTATTATAGATCAGAAATGGAAACATCACAAAGCAGACTTTAAAATAAGATTATAGGTCTGAATAGACCTATATTTCTTGTCTAAACAGACAAGAAACAAGAAAAGCCATTAAAAATGACACTGCATATTCCTATATGCCAATGCAAAATGTAAAAAATAAACCAACACAACAATTCTCCATTTCTTTCTTTTGTAATCTAACAAAACCTGCTTGTATTATATAAAAAATATTCTTGTTTATGGAGGATTACAAAAATCCTTTAAAAATGTGGCAAATACAAAAAAATGCCCATTCATTGAATTGTAGGCAGCCACTAGATATTATTTGCAGTGTATTTATCAAACTGGTAACCCACATATGTTTGGCATCCATTAGGAGAACACTCTTGCAGCTTATCTTTAGATAAATTATCGAGTACATCTCTGTCTCAGCACGTAGCCTGTCCTGTGGTGAGATAAATATTTTTGGGGTCCATTCCTGCAAACGGATGAATTTTGATGCAAGTTGATGGAGATTTGAGTGAAACTTTAACAACTTTCATGGGTAACAAAAAATATTTTCCTCCTAACAGTACATTAACAATAGGTGGGAGAATAATTTCCTGTTGCCAGTTGTGACACAGCAGAACACAGAAGCACTATATTATTAATACTGAAGCCTTTGGTCTATACAGACAGAAGATTGAGTCAGAGCAATAGCTGCATATCAAATCAGGGTAACCATTTCCAGCTGTTTTGCTTCTCTTCTGAGATTGTTGCAGCAGGTCAAAATCCTAAAGCAATTACAGTAAAAAGAACAAAAATCGAAAAAAAAGGTCTTTTAAAGAAGGTAGAAAGAAGGACTAATAATAATAAAAACCAAAACAAAACCCACCTAAATGATCTACTTCTGCTGCATTATGGCAAACACTCAAAGCTGTAGTTTGTCGATATTTCTCTTGTGCAGTGTGTTCTGCAGTACAAATAATACTACTTTAAGGCCTGTTCCAACTGAGATTTCTGTAAAAAGAAAATGAGCATTAGATGATGTTCTTCAGTTCTGATAAGCTATCTAGTTCTGAGTTTGACCACTAAACATAAGCCATCACCCCCTTTTCATTCTCCTGCCCTTCAGTCCTTGTTTCCCAGACTAACATTTAACTTATTTTCTTCCCTCAAAACCAGCATACCTGAATGATCAACGAAAGATTGCAAATGAGCATAAAAACATGTGAGTATGTTCTTGAAATCCCCATTTAATACATCAAAAACTCTAAAGCAACATTTTTCAACTGGAGGTATGGGTAAGTGGTATCATACAACATGGTTTTGCAATAAAATGGCAGGGATAATGCTTGAAGGTGTACTATATCTTACTTTCTTGAAAATAGGCCAGCATCCAAACGTTTGGGAACAGTTTTGATAATAATCATGGTTCATTGCTTATAAAGTAATATTTTCATAACTGCTAAAGCTTATTATGTCTTAGATAAAATCTTATGTTTTAAGTTAAGAACCTTAGACAACTAAGTTTAATTTTACATTCAGAGTGCCAATTTTCAGTCACTAGGAGCAAATTCCTTCCAAGGAGTGCACTTCACATCTAAGCTATTTGTGTAGAATTAGGATACCAGTCTGTATGTTTAATGCCTTCCAGAGGAAAGTAGAAAATAGGGGACACAGAAAGATCTCCAAGGAGATTGTTTTCCAAGTCATCCAATCCACTAAGAAATATAATAATCAGGATGGAAGAGTCTTGCTATACTTTTGAAATCATTCAAATATCATGCCTCCATTCAGCCATACACATTACCCTTCCTAGGGTAATAATTTGAGTTGTGGAAAAAGCACAACCTCACAGAAGCAAATGCAGAGCTGGAGAGTATTGAGAGACAGAAACTGACATTTGGCTAGCCAACAGCAGTACTGACACTTGGTAAGAAATGCCAGCAATGACTGTCTAGACTTGTAGGGAGGATCCCTTTCCGTAATTAGAAACAAACAGTCCCCATATATTCTATGCAAGTATCTCAGCAAACGATGCTGGCCAGAAGCAAGCTCCAAAATGCCTTTAAACAGCTAGTAATGTTACAAGGATTCACACTATTTAAAAAAAAAAAAAAAAAAAGCAGCTTATCTGCACTGTTCTTCATGGCCAGAAAGTGAAAAGGGGTTAGGGAGAAAGGAAAAGGAAAATAATGCAAACCAGAACAAAATCAAATGACTTAATGGTCCAGCAGTTTTGCCCCAGTGAAAAATTCTAGAACCCCAGATACTATACAGCTGAAAAAACACATATTTAATACCCATTAACACATTTTCAAAATCTCAATATACTAATCAAATCAATGATTCTCCTTTCCCCAAGCTGAACATACTCTGTGACAGTAAACTTTCTTGCTGACTCACTTCTGCTGCTCTTAATGCATGCACTGAAGAAATTAATCTCTGGATCTTCTCATCCTGTGATCCTCCAGGAACTGTTGCTTGGAGGTGTTGTGTTAGCAAGTTCCATGGCACATGCTTTCCCCTCCTCTCTCATGTGTCCAGAAATCGTTTACAGGGCAAAGATACACAGTGAGAATGAAACAGAAGTTCATCACCTGAAAAAGATAATAAGAACACTCCAAAAACAATCATGTCTTTTAATACATTTAGAGACAAGTATAGGAAACCTGGGAGGAGGGACAATAACCATGGTAGCTTTCATGAAAAAAAAAAAACAAACCATAAACTGCCCTAATTTTGTATCTTCTACTTCTGCTTTATGAATCACCATTTTTGATCAGATTAGAATAGTTAGTGATCAATCATTATTAAAACCAAATCACTGCTCATAAGAGCACTGGGCAAGGCATGCAAAAAATATTCTGATTTTCACTTGTCTTTCTAACCAGAAGTATTTTAATTTAAGGAGCCTTTGGCTTTGCTTTTAAATCCAATATTTTACTTATGGGTTGCATTTCCTAGTTTTGAACACTACCATATGAAGATTATCAGTGTGGTACATATACCATTAGTATATTATATGCAAGTTTATTACACATGCAGTATTAATATTGCATATATATTACTCTAATATGTACAATATTGCTCATTCATCTCTTTTAATCAGAGTAAGTTATGGCTACGCTTGTTCACATTGTGTTATTTTATTGTAAAAATAAATTATAACAATTAGGTATATCTCCTGTAGTCCAGGTTTACTACCCATCCTATTTAATGGATCACTTGTTCGCTGAACGTACTACTTAAAAACCCCATGTCCTTAAAGAAATTAAGCCACAAGAGAAAGAATATTGTCTTTGTTCACACATGCAATTTCATGAGAGATTGCTGGAAGTTATCTGGAAATAACTAAAGGTAGCCTTCAACCCAGCTGTCCCTCATCTTCCATCATCCTGTTCCAGGCATATTAAAATTTATGAAAGTAATTCTACTAGTTCACTGGAATTAGGTTTGTACCAGAAAGATACTTTATTTCATAGTATCTGGTAAACTCACAGCTACATGAAGATTCCTGGATGATTCCTGAAAAGCTGGTGAGCTATCATGTGCAAAGCAAATTATGTGCATGATCACTTAATCCACATTTCATAGTGGTACAGTATAGAATCATAGAATCATAGAATTGTTAAGGTTGGAAAAGACCTCTGAGATCATCTAGTCCAACCGTCAACCCCTCCCCTCCCCCCCCCCCCCCAAAAAAAAAACAACCCCAAAACCCCCAAAAAAACCCCACAGTAGACATTGAATTTGTCACCTGAAGATCAAGAAAAAGGCAGTTATCTTTCTGACAAAAAAGTCCAGGTACAGAACAACAAAACATAGTTGCAGCCCAGAGATTGCAAAGAAGAAACAAAAAGAAATAACACTACAGTTTGTACACCCAAAAGGCACCCAGAACAAAATTGCTTCCATGGGCAAAATTAATCATTGTGTATTTTATTGAAAATTACTCTTCTTTTAGTTATCAATAGTAAATCTATTCTCAGTTTTTATCAAGATGTGATGTATTTTGTATTATGAAACCCAACTCTCACTTCTGGAGTTTCTTCTAAAGTCTTCTATCAGTCATATTACATTTAATAATTTTTCCTTCTCTGCTCTGATTGGTATTAACTTTGTACACTAAACTGCGCATGACAAATCATTACTAATAAACAGGCCACAACCTGGAACCAAAGAAATCTGTAACATTCAACACAACAGAAGGATGTGACATATATCACACTGTAAGAATATTCATTAGACCTTGTCAGAAAGGGCTCTATACAAAGTCGTTGGTCTTCTCATTTCCCTGAAAATCCTAATGTCAGGTAATGACCCTGAGAACCTGTGACAAAATTCATCTTTGTCAGCCTTTAAGAACAAGTAAATTGCAAATGCATATTCCCAAGGACCTGCTCAGCAGTATTCCCTGGTCACGTACAACAGATGGACTAGTGTTTGGCAGTCATTTTTCGTGTCTGGCAATCATTTCAGGTGTCAAACACAATGTTGTAGTGTAAGAACGTCAGGCCAGTAGGTTCCAAGCTATTTAAAGTCTTTTTTTCTTGCTTCCGTCTATTGGCATTATTTTTCTCATTTTTTCTACTAGTCTAAAACAAAATAATCTCCATCACATTTTCTTTTTTTCTTTTTCAGTGTTATCATGCTCAGAGCATATGGATTAGATAAGAAAACACAATTGTTAAAATACCAATAGGTACCTGATTTTTCAGTGAATGTTAAAATAGAGCTTTCAGTGCTTTTAACTTCATCCATCATGAACATAACTAATTTCTGTTTACTTATTTTTGAAGTTTCATTTTTTTCTTAAGGGACACTGATAAAGCAACATCTTGACCAAGTCTTCATTCCACATATACCACAACACTGAGCATAGAAAATATTATTAGCTTATACTAATGAAAGTTTTTTCCCCACTGTGCTTTTGCTCACCAGAATCAATCATTGATTTATTTTGATCACTGTCTTTATAAATAAAAAATACATGCAGCTATTGACCCTAGACAGCTTAAAAATATCTACTCATGAGAAGCAATGCAAATGACCTTATAATTTAGAAATATTTAAAAAGATCAGGAGAAAACACATTTAATAAGTGAGGTGGCTGAATCACTAGAGAGTTGGGTAGCTGAATGGTTTCTAGCCTTCATTTAACATGGATGAAGCTAGACACAATGTTGAAACTTTAACAATCCCAACTAACAAAATGAGAAACAAGATTGTCTCATGTTATATTCATGTTATTCTGTTTAATGAAAAAACTCATACGTTAGGAAGGGATCTGCAAGACTGGTAATACTCTCATTTTAGGCTTCTTGAGAAGGCTGCAGGTAAAGAAACAGTTACATGCACACACACACAAATAGGGCCTCTTTTTTATAATTTATTTTTCCAAATGTTGGTGTGTAAATGCAGCACATACTGAAAAGACCAAAAAGTGAAAAATACAACCTGAAATTGTTCATAAAGTATAAATAGTTTAAAAAATAAAAGGAAATTTCTGGATGTTCTTCTAAAATAAATATCTCAGCAGTAGTTTCCATCAATCACCTGCTGTTTCAGGTAGTAAATATTTAGAACCAAATCTATTTGGCAAATATCATTTAAGGAATTTGACCCAAGAGTTCCAGATACTTAATATATTCTAAAGTTGTTACCAATACAATGAATAAGATTCAGTTAAAGGTATATCAAATAAGTTAGACACTTCTTCTGCAATCAGAACAAGAAAAAAAGGTGTATTTCTTCTGAAATAGTTTGTCTTCCTTCCTCAAGCTTTTCTCTGTTTTCAGGGCGGCGCTCATTCGGTATATGCTGTGCTTCAATAAATGAACTATAGCCTTGTTAACAAAAGGAAGAGAATAAATTTTCCTTTAATAGAGAACATCATGCATAAGATTTTTCAACAACTGTTTTGGTAATGACAGTCTTTATAGTCCTTGCAAAACTAAACCATTTTGTGGATTTATTGTTCTTCTGAAGGGCTTGTTGCTCATGAAAATTAAAGCCAATTTCCACTGGTAATAAAATTTACTATAAAAATACATTAGCTGTCATTTCTGTTCCAAGGTAAGAGCTAACATCCAGGTTCCAGCACTGTCTTAGGTAAACTTTCTTCCTCCTCCTTCTGTGGCTTCAGATACTGTGCAGTTTGAGACATGAGCCTGACAAACAGAAGTACACTATTAAATGTTACCTGTTATGACAACTTGTATGAGCTTTTATTCTTAAAACAACAATAAAAACCACCACCACCAAAAAACTGGTCACCCCAATTAATTTAAGAGCATTTTCAGCACCTGCTGAAGGTGACATTCTGTTTTGAGGTAACATTGGTGGGATTCAGTTGCCTGAACATTACTACCCAAGTGCCTTTATAGACAACCTAAAGTAATTGAACATATTCACATTAGAATGACAAGAACTATGTTTTCAAGAGGAAATATCTTTTTTTCTTTTTAAACAAAAAAGGGAATTGTGTGAAATTCAGTTGACTGAATAAAGATGTCTAGCACCACTTCAGTATAACCCTCCTGGCCTTCAGGTCTTCCAGAATGGTGCAAGCTGTTTGTCGTATCTGTCAGCTCATTCAGATGTCTCAGAATTTTGTCACTAAAAGCCAATACCGCAGTGACATAATGTTTTTAAATCTTCATGGAAATGTATTTTTTTAAAAGTCTTTGAAAAAGATAAAAATGAACCTTGAACTATTTGAAATATTAACTAGCCAAATATTAGAACTTAACTGAAATGTGTTTCATGAAAAAAAAGTTTGGGGAGTATTAAATGGGCATAGAATTAATGTTTTCGTTCCCTGCAGTTTTGATCATATATTAGCACCAGAAATAAGAAAGGAGAAAGTAAAACTTTAGGCTGCGCGATTCCAAAACCAAAACTGAGAAATTTTGGTCTTGCTATTCTATTGCTCTCTCTTTGAGTTAATGGTTTTCTGAAGAAGTCATGATACTGCTTCTTCCAAGCTGTACACCTGAAAATATAATTCTCTATTAGTATTTCAATGCTTCCTTTTTGTTATCTATTATTCTTGATCATTAACTTAAGCAATATCCCTTACAGCACTTGTCTACTTCCTTTACTGATGGCTAGCTCTAGAATCTAACACACTTCATTTACTTCACTCCCATACTTCCACCTGTATATTTTTTCACATCTTTCCCACTGTTTTCATGCAAGTAGAAGAGCTGCTGTGAGAATCATGAATAAGTAAGCCTAATAACGATGAAAAAAATGTCCCTTTATGGCACTGAGTGGGATGCAATAAAAGATTACAACATGTAAAACCAAAGTAAAGACTGGAGAAAAGCTGATGACATGGATTTGAAAAATGTATATTTAAGACTGACAGAGATTAGGGCAGCTTTATCTTTACTGCAGCTTTATTAACTTCACTGAAGTTACATCAGAGACTCAGCTATTGTAACACAAAGAACCCACATTTATTGCTTTTTAAATATTTGGGTTTTTTAAAGGTGTCATTATTTTTTAGCCTACTGTGACTGTCAGGCCTGAAAGATGAATTCTTATGGGAATCTACCAGTGATCCATCTACACAGCACTGCTTGAGCATGAATCATCCCTAAACTGACAACTCACACTGCTGTCTAGAATTTAGTAGTTTCTTTTTCACTTTTGCTGCTATGTAGCTAAATAAGTGAAGCAATTTAGCTTTTTATAACTTTATGCAAAACTCTTTTGCCTTTTCCTGACTCCCCACAATTTGTGAAAGAAAATACTGATAACAAGATTACTAAAATTTTATACAATATAACAGGTACAACAGAAAATGACCAATGTAAATAAAGCATAAGTACAAAACTTTCTGTTCTCTATTCCAGTCTTCTGTTTAGGCTGACAATGAAAAGGAAGCTTCCAGCCAGTGGAAACAGAGGACTCTTTCAAAGCCTTCCAATAGCAAGAAAAAATAAACTATCCCAACACTTCAGAAACAGAACTTGATCATTTAATGGAAAGGTTTATGAGACGTGGTTGCCAGACCAATCTCCAGTGTGGAAAACCGTATATAAGCCCCAAATAATATTATTTTAAGGCCACTTGAATGGAAAAACAATGACACTCAATCACTGTACAAGAACTAATAAGTACAATATAAACAGAAATTGTCTATAACTTTCTCCTTCTTCCACTTCAAGGAATGTGTCTTGTTTACATATCCATAGTCTTCTAAACATATTATGGTAAAAAAATTGTAGGATATACATCGTATATACACAGTGCATCTGTCACAAGTTGTAATTTTGTTCTTTGCACTTCTGTTTGCAGAGAAGAATCCCCATAAATAAATATTTCCTATAATGAAATTACATTACAAAAAACTTTAGCTCATTTAAATTCAGACCCACATCCTAACACTTCAAGCCTGCAGATGTTTAGTTTTGAAATGAAGTCATTTGCCCATACAGTGTGATCAGTTTACTTATGTTGTTATAGTTTAGTCATTGTTTGAGTTGATGTCTGACACAAATGAGTCTTTTTTTCCCCTCTAACATTTACATTTTCTTTTTTACTATTTATATGATAATACCATCATGACAAGATCATTCCCGGCTCATGCAATCCCTTCCTTTCATGGTGCTTTGAGAAGCATTAACATCACTTGCATTTTCCTCTTTTTATGTGAAGATTGAATATCCAGCTGTTACCTTAATTAAGTCTGCCACAGGCAAGGATCTGGCTTTACATACCTGCAGAGAGAACTTTCATGGTGTTTTAATGACTAGCTATAGATTGAGCAAAGTGACTCAAGAGCTAATGCAAGCAAAAGCTTAGCTCAAATGAGTGCCAGAGCTGTCAATTTCCAATTAGGAGACTTGTTTGTCTCTCATGACAGTGAACCACCACAAATTACATGCTTTAGCACTGTTGGTTAATCTTTTGCCACCTGACAGATGGAAGTAAATCAGTTGACTTATGTTAATCACTTCCAGGAAGTGAGAATTATTTAAATCTTGGCACAGTTTTGCATCTGTGAGGACAGCATTAGGAAATATCACAACAGCAACTCATTATTTATAGATAAGGTGTCATCTGAAGTGTATGTGTTTGGGGTGGCATGAGTGGCAGAGAATATGGGGAAAATGAAGCGCATTATTCAACCCTTTCTCAAACGCTCTTCCACTTGAGGAGAAAGCTTCTGATTGTTCATATCTTGCATATGTTGTTTTTACAAAGCTGAATAAAATTTTCAGCAAAATCAAGCTGTTATCATGTGTGTATATAAAAGAAATACATACAGGTCTCAAAGAGATGTTTGACAATTTATACTTAGCAACAGTATCAGTGAGTAATAACTAAATACACCTCTATTAAATATAAGAAAATAAATTTGGCACTACCAAAAAACCCTGGGATTAATTCTGTGTGGAAAAATGGAGAATAAATTTATTCATAAAGAAATGAATAAATAATATTTGTAAACTTGTGAAACATCTACTAAGACCTTTGACATGTAGCTCTAAAAAGCCGAGCTGATGGCATGAACCCTGGATTAGTGCCTCATAACACCTGCCAACATAAGAGCAAACTGCATTTCAAAGCATGAGAAGATTGACCCAGTTTGCTTTTTGCAGTTTTCCCCTTTTAATAGAATTGTATAATAATTTGGAGAACAGCGTGGATTTCCATGGTACCTCATTGTTCTCCTAGTGACTGCACTTTCAATAGAATTAATACTGCAATAACTGCAGTAGGTTATTTGATGGATATGGGCTTTCAAACACTTTTATTTAGTTCAAAATCAGATGTGATAACATGTAATTTAGGAAAAAAGATAATAGGATCATTAGTTAAATTCTTTTTCACTTTATCTCAAAATTCAAATTTCCACAGTTCAAGAGAGGACTTCAAAATTTGGAAGTGGAAAATTCTATGCTCAGGATAGAAAGGAACCTTTTCTGGGAAATGACAACAAGGAGTGCTTCAGAGACATTTTTATTGCAAAAATAGAAAAATAGTTCTATAGTTAGAGAACACAGTTTTCAGTTTAGATTGCAGGCCAGTAAGCAGGTGTCATTTTACCACTGCCCATTAACTTGATCTTCTAGTGCTCATGAAAGATGTTACAGTATTAAACTGCACAGTCCCATCGTATCATCACCACCTTCCTACCTACACATACATTTCTTCAGTCCATTTCCCTTGTGCTCTTACAAACAGAGCTCCACTTCACTGAGATTGCAGGATAGAGGCACTCAGGGGTTGGATTAAGATTACATGGACATTAAGAAATTCAAAACCCCTCCTGAACTTTCCTAATTTATTTTAATACACTTATCTTTCTCATTTGTCTCCCTTTGGAGAATGTTCTTTTCTGTGCTTCATGGATCTCAATGCTTTTCCATGGACTTCAGAAATCCTTGTGCATGTAGGTAGTATTATCAGGACAGCTAATTAAAAAGATAGCATTATTGCATTCTGAATTGGATATGAAATTATACTAAGAATTCTTAGTCTCCCCCCCCCGTATTTTTTTCTGACAACATTTACAATCATCTTCAAAAACAGTGTGTTTTACTCTGTCTTCAAAACCTGTGCGTTTTTACGTCTAACTTGCCTGTTTTCCTTCTTCTACATAGTGATTTTGTACTGTGTGCTGATTGATCCACTTTCAGAAACACACTGGGTTAATTATCATTCATGCTCACAACAGCCAGCACAAGTTCCACTTGAATGGGTAGAGGGGATTCTGCAGCGCTCTGTTTAACCAAATGAACAGGCCACAGAAAATCACGGTGCTAAATATCACTTCCCAGGTAATTAACTGTGTTGTGGGTGCTTACCATCAACCTTCTTTCACATTTTGTTGATGTTTTCACTGCATGCAGAATGTTGTATCTTTAAAACATAATGCATAAAATTTTGTTTTACAGTATTGTTTACACACAGAAACACACACACATATATATAAAAGACTGTTCATTGGCTTTCTGCATACACAGCTGATTATTTTTCCTGGCATATGACAGTAAAAAATCATTGTTACAATAAACAGTAAAAAATCTCACATTCAGAGTTAAATGTCACTAACAAAGTTATGAAATAAATTTATTTATGACCTTGTTGGCCTTCAATCTGTCCAAAAGCTTACTGCTATATGTAAGCATATGCAGCTCATTGCATTTCAAGCAACACACACACAAAATTATGTATAACACTGTTATTGAATATACTAGAGTTGGTCCCCTGAGGTTAAACACAAAATTCTTCAAGCCATAAAGAGCTCTTCCAAATTTTCTTCTTTGCAGTTGAAAAGATTTCATTGGTTAAAAGGTGATATCTTGTATTTTTTTCCTTCCCATGCATGCATCAGAAGTCCTGTCTGCTCTCCATATTTTCCAAGCAAGTTGTGTTGAACTATTACAGATATCCATATCATACTTAGGTCCTTAAATTCCAGCTCCGGTAATATAGAAAGCTGAGCAGGAAAGATAACAAAAAGATCCATCAGTACTGAGTTTTCAGGTGGGGTCATCATATGGCATTCTGCTGCATTACATTCACCTTATAAAGCTAGCATTTAAAAAGTGTGTAAGTATACATCTCGGTGGAATATCTGATCATTGTGTTCCACGAGTAATTGGGAGAAAAAAAATAGCTAACAGTGGAAGTTTACCAGACTGAGAACTATAAAATTACTGAAGTGAAATAAATAAATAAATGAAATGAAAAGCAAAACATCACCTTATTAACATGAATAATGTCATTATACAACAAAATGCAAGAGATTTCTGTGTGTTTATTGAAGTTAAACTGGCTTGTGTGTTCTACTTTTTCCACTTTATTAATATGGCTATTTGTCCAATGGCTATACATACTAATTTCTTATGGGTGTGAATTTTGAGTTTTAACTCATTTCTTTCAATATGCATAAAATAAACTACAACCTGAAGTCATTAGATTGTTTATGTCATAGCAAGCTATAGAGGGGGCAAACAAGTCCTTTCAAAAAGAATAGAAAAACAAAGGAACTAATAATAGAAACTATAATATCATTTCAGCTTGATTTTCTCAAAGAAATTTTGTTTGACTTAACAAAAAGGGAATTAAGTTTCCTGGAAAGTAAAATTCACCTGTAAATAATTCTTGAAGAGCAGAAGCTAAAAGCTTCAAGATTGACAAGCCTATAAATTGAACACATATCAAACTTCAAAAGGGATTGATGCTCAGAAAATACTTTAATGCAAATACAATATTTTCACTTATAAAATAGAAGTATAGAGAATCATGAACAGTAAATTTAGTAGACATAAATATATATACATTTGTAAAATATACATATTTACAAATATATTAAATACACAAACAAGACTTGGAAAACAATGTTAAAAATAATAGAGTTTGGGTCTTCAACCGTCTACATGTAGTATGAATTTCTACCCTTACAAAATAAACCTTGAAACAAAGCAATAAGCAATAATTCAGGAAACCAGCAAAATTTCTATTTCCATACATAGGAATTTTAAAGAACACATATTAGTACACACATGAATACACGGCTGATACAGTAGAGTTTGGGAGGGGGGGAACCTAAGGAAGAGCATTATAAAGTATTTGATAATTCTTGTTAATTATTTGTTAAAATGGTAACTGTTGGAGGAAAAGCTGAGAAATATCTGAGGTTCTTGGTCACAGCTTAAACCAAAGACTACAGTCTGATTCCCACATCATTTGATAAGTGGAAATTCACAGAATCATGTCACCTCTTGTTGAAATGGCTTGTCAGCAGATGCAGAATTTTAGACTAGCATTGCAGTGAAGGTGAATATATTGTGAATGTCAGATGTTTTTCAACTTTGTTGTTTCTCATTTCATAAGAAATTGGTTTAAACTCTGTTATAATTGTGATTTTGACCTCCATGTTGAGAAAAGTACAATATCAAGAGGAGTACCACAGAGATCAGTACTGGGACTTATGTTTATAATTTAATAATTTCATTAAGAGCATACTGGAAGATATGAAGTCAACCTACTATTTTTATTTTCACAGCCAGATTTGGAGGAAAACAAACAGGAAGACGGCATACCTAACCTACACACATATTTTGGTATTTTGGAATAGCAGCTTGCCTTCAGTGCAATTGCTTTAATATTAAATAAAGAGCAGCTGTATACAAGGAGAAAGCTAATAAACGCAGCCCAGATAAATATTCCTTGACAGCAATGTATGAAACCATGATGAAGAAACACCTATGGTGTGTGAAACTAAATAAGAATTTGCTGTATTATGATGTCTGAATAAACAGTCAGTTAACAATTAACTGGGAAGATCAGAAATTAGCGAAGCATTACAGTTTCTGCATATGCAAAATCAGGTATTGCTGATTCTAAAATAAATTTTGATCACAAATAAAAGACCACCAAAAATAGAGAAGACTGATTTCCCTTTATACTACAGTATAGCCAAATGTAAGGGGATATGATGAGTTTTCATAAATACTTTCAGCAATGTACAATTGTTTCAAGACAATCATAGAAAACCAAGGCAAGAAAGCTCATTAATCTTCCTCCTTCATTACCATGACCTATACCAATGCCATACTTAAAGGAATATTTCTATGACTATTCCAAGGATCATAGAATCATAAAATCATT